>CAUYSK010034433.1:0-13149 GCA_963575035.1 Avahi laniger
TCAAAAAGTGGGCAAAGGACATGAACAGAAACTTTTCAAAAGAAGACAAAATAATGGCCCAAAAACATATGAAAAAATGCTCAACATCTCTAATCATCAGGGAAATGCAAATTAAAACCACAATGAGATATCACTTATCTCCAGTGAGACTGGCCGTTATCAAAAAGTCCCAAATCAATAGATGTTGGCGTGGATGCAGAGAGATAGGAATACTCATGCACTGTTGGTGGGATTGCAAACTAGTGCAACCTCTGTGGAAAGCAATATGGAGATATCTTAAAGAGATACAAGTAGAAGTACCATTCGATCCAGCAATCCCATTCCTGGGCATCTACCCAAAAGAACAAATGATACGCTATAAGAAAGACACCTTCACCCGAATGTTTATAGCAACACAATTCACAATTGCAAAGATGTGGAAACAACCCAAGTGTCCATCAATACATGAGTGAATTAATAAAATGTGGTATATGTATACCATGGAGTACTCTTCAGCTTTAAGAAACAATGGTGATATAGCACCTCTTGTATACTCCTGGATAGAGTTGGAACGCATTCTACGAAGTGAAGTATCCCAAGAATGGAAAACAAGCACCACGTGTACTCACCATCAAATTGGTATTAATTGATCAACACATAAGTGTACATATAAGAATAACATTCATTGGATGTTGGGCAGGAGGGAGGGGGGAGGGGCGAGGAGGGGGCAGGTATTTGCATATACAAAGAGTGCAATGCGCACCATCCAAGGGATGGGGACCCTTGAAACTCGGACTTAGAGGGGAGTGGGGAGGCAAGGGCAACATACATAACCTAAACATCTGTACCCCCATAATATGCTGAAAAAAAAAAGTTTTCCAAAAAAAAAAATTAGCTGTGAGTAATTCTCAAATAGATAATCATCATGCAGTTCACTGAAAATTTGTACTCTATAAAGACATATCAGTATATCTGTTTATCTGTAGAGAAAGGGGAAAAACCTTTTATAATGGTGAAGCTAAAAATAACATTTATAGATTTAGATCATAAAGACAGAAAACAATCACAGAATACGGGTCATTATACTCAAAAGCGCTACTATTAGAGATTAATGTAAACATTTTTTAGGGGTTTTAGTCTGATTACTATTTCCAGTACTACTGATAAGACTAATAAATAAACTAATTAATACAATGAATCAATGATGCAATCTGTTGGATAATGAACTATTTAGGAGTTAGGACACTTGGGTTTTATTTTAGATTCTTTCACTAACTGGCTCACATCCCTAGCTGGGTTATTTATTTCTCAGCTCTTAGTTAAAGCCCTTAAATTCTAAAATTTAATGATTTTATTTTATCGTCCATTATTTACGAGGCAAGTTAATTGCTCTGTACATTTTCAGTTACATTTAGGGAAAAATCTGTGCTTATGGGTTAGTACTAGGCAAGGTGTTGCATATGGGTGAGAAGACATTTCTGCTTTGCTATTTTTTCACCAGGAGATATACAGATGGTAACATCAGCAAACAAATCTTATTCTCTATTTACTAGTTGTGTTCAGGTAGCTAATTACACCAAGCTAGTCTATTACTGTTTTCCAGCTATCCAGAAATCACTGTATGTGTGATACAATGAATGTGGGCTTTTATTCACAGTGTTGAGACATGGGCTCTGCAAATCATCTTTTATGGAGAAGCAAGACACCTGGAAATACATTGAGCACATTAGATCAACTTGGGTGCCTAAGTGTGCCACCACCCAGCCAGTGTATCCAAATGGAAAAAAAGAGAGCATATAACCACCACTGAACAGAGTGGCAACAGTAACTCAAGAATGTTGCTGACTTTTAAAATGTATGTAGCGACTCCATTAGACACCACATTGGCCTCTAAGGGGATGTTAATGTGACACAAACTACACATGAAACTTTCTTCTCTGCAAAAGAACTTTCTGAGTACATCCAAAGGGAAGGCATTTTCCCTAGCAAATAAAATAGCCTGATGTAGCCAAGAAAAGGAAAGGAAAGCTTTCAGAAGCAGCCACAAATTTCTAGAACAGTTCTTTCAAGTCACACTGACATGGGGATGGCGGAGCAGTGAAAGAGAGAAAACTTAATACAGCATGGTGGTGGCCAGGAGCCAGGAAAACATATTTCGCCACCCCTCATTCCTGATTGCTCCCCTAAACACGCCAGATGGGGAGGCTTCATCAATGTCAAGCCTGCTGATATCACCTGAGAATTTCCTTATCAGTGGGTTTGGAACTGATACCTCAGCCCCCTCTGAGTAGCAGACAGGCAGATTTATCCAATTCAAGTTTCACCAGCCTCATGCATTAGAAAGGAGAGTACCCACCAGGACCCAGCTGGGCGGTCAGCAGATGCACATGGATGGGGGTAGGGAACTCTCTGTTCATCTGAGGTCCTCTGCCTCCTTTGTGAGCATTTGATGCAGAAATATGCATAGAATGGGGGTAGCGTTTTAACTGTGGGGGATGCAGGACAAAGAGAGGTATGTTAACATTTGCAGACTGTAAAAGGGTATCAGAATTATATTCTACCTAGAGTAGAATTAAGTAGCTAAGTGTATGTACATGTTTAGATCATAAGTTTTCTGTAAAAAATAAAAAACTAATATTGTATCTTTGTACCATGAATGAATTCATTCAAATGTGTTCCTATATTCATGAAATGTATATACACGTGTCAGGACTGCTTTCACAGCTGAGGAGATGACAATGAAAAGGCAGAAAAGGTCTCTGTCCTCACCGTGCGGGAATCTCAAAGTCCAAGGTGCTTTGGACTGGCAGCAGGGAAGCTTAAGATGTTCAAGAAGCTTCCTAGGATATTAAATTTCATTTTAGTTCCTGAAGGACATACAACATTTAGCAGTGCTGGAGGAAAGCATTCCAGACAGAAAAATACAGCAAGTTAAAGGGTCTCAAAGTGACAAAGAATGTTATGGTTTACCAAATGGAAAAAACTCTATTATATTTGAAATGTCGAATAAAGGCAGTGATGCTGCAGAGGCCATGAGCATAGACAGGGGACAGATTATATAACCCTTTGGGATTAAGTTGGAGGATTGGAGATGTTATTCCAAGAGTAGTGTTAAGTAACTGAAAAGTTTTAAATGGGAAAGATAATGATTTGTGTCTTTAAGAGAAACTCTTTTGCTTGCATTATGAAAGGATGGATTGAGCAGAGCAAGAGTGTGTAGTGAGAGGCCAGGCAGGAAACTAGTACAGCCGTCCAAAAACCATGGTGGTTTGGACTAGGTACTGATAGTGTGATTAGAGAGAAATGAGAGATTCTGGAGATGTTTAGATAATAGAATTGTATCATAAGAATGTGTCCTCAAGATATCTGTAGCTTAATGGGACAGGCAGATATACGGGCAATTAATTATGAAATAGTGTGATATGTACAAGTGAGAATAATATATCAATTTCATCAAATCAATATAATTAATATAGTTATATATAACAATATAGCAAATATAATGTATTATTAATTTGCATAAAATATTCTGATGCTTGGGTATGAACTGAAGAAAACTCAAAATACCTTGCAAATCCCAGAGGAGCTAGGGTTTGATCTTCACTGAAGAAGGAGGAACCAAAAGACAATTTACCGTTACTGAGCTGATATTGCATTACAGGCACTGTATCAGTGTTCTGAAAACATAATTTTCATTTAAGTTTCATGTTCCTGGAAGGTAAGATTTTTATTTGCATTTGACACATGATTAAACAGATGCAAAGGTTAAATAAACCATTTATGTTACATCTACTTGACGGCCAAGCTGGGGTTAAAACCCAGATCTAATTTTGACTATGAAGTCTTTCCCCTGCACCTTCTTATCTCATACTCTCATACAGAGGGTTGGAAAGACCGAAGAAACTAAAATGGGATATACAAGAAGGTTTTCCATAGTATGGTACACCTTCCCCTGGTGATAAATAAGCTAATTTTCAGTGGTAGAATGATTGATACATGTTTTTGAATTTTTATAATTGTATATTTATTTTAAATATGTTAGAAAAAAAACGTAGATAGCATTCCAAGCTCATGATTCAGAAAATATTATTACTTAAATTGAAGCTGGCATATTTAAAGGAAAGAAGTTGAGTCAATTAACAAGAAAAATAATTAAGTATATAATAGTAGTGGCATGCTGATAAAAACAAAGATTCTGAGGATGGTAGGTTATAGAAAGGACAAAACTAATTAGGATTAATCCATAAAATTTGCTTTAGTTGTTATTGACTTTCAAAATGCTGTGAAGAATCAGTTACACTTTTTTTTATTATCTCCCAAAGGCATGACCCTTGAGGGGAGGGCAAGAATTTCGCTTTTCTCCTTTGAAACAGAACTATTAAGCCACATTGCCGTTGGGGCACTTGGTCTCCAACTAAAGTCTCCACCAATGCTGTGAACCCTTCAATGATTTTATGGTCTACCTTGTCCTTGACAAGGGTCTGTCATCAGTTGCCAAACTCAGAGGTGCACTGCCTTTGGAAAGGAAGGGGCACGCCTCCTTTTGCTGGTCAAAAAGGACCAGCCATTGTGGCTGCAGTCCCGTGAAGAAGACACCAAGGCTGCCCTTAGGCCAAGTGGTTCTCTTGGCCACTTCCCTGGACCAATGACTTTTGCCAGACTCTCGAGCCTTATGTTATCAAGAGAGTTCATTTACACAGTGTGTTTGAAGAACCAAGGGCACTTGGTTCCTGTGGTGATTGAGCCCAGCAATATTTTCCATGAGTCTGTAGAACACAGAGCTCACCATACACTCTCTAAAACAATCTGGAATCTTTATATTTGCGCAAGATGTCAAATAAGAGATGCTGCTTATAAAATAGCTGAAGGAGAATTCCAGAAATTATAATTGGAATATGGTAGTGACAAATCAAATCAAGTCAAATACCACCAAAGAGATATGGAAGTAGATCCTTCTATTGTGTTGTTTATAAGCAAAAAATAATTTAACTCTTTGGGAAAACAAAGAGTTTTCCAGAGATTTAAAAAACCCACTGGGTAAATTGTCACTTTCATATACTAATTGGTACCAGAGTTAGCCCAAAGAGTTAATTTAATATCTTCAAGTATTTCTACATGTGTTAATTTCAGGATGTCAGAAAGTATAGGTACACAACAAAACAGATTGGTTTTCTGTTATTTTAACCATCAGCCTTCCTACTGCTCTTTCCAGTCAAAGATCTATTTATTCAGTGTGGTCTATCTCGAAAGCAATTTTTAGAAATAGAGAAGTAAAATATGACCAAAGACAAATAAAATATTAACTGCAGGAATAATTTAGGTCATAATAACAGAAAGAATTTATTACTAAGTCAAATATTAGGTAATATCCTGAGAGATTTTTATCTCAAGTGCCCAATAGTCACCTCATTTTAAGGTTGACATAAATCCCAGTAAATCGAGGTGAAGTCGTTAGGCTATTCATTTCTTAGTACCTGTTCCTGTTACCCTTTTCTCTCTAGTGGCTGTAAATTCTTGAAACAAGGTTCATTGATCTATTCATTCATACATTAATTCTTTCAACAATTTTTATTGAATGCCTATTTTTATTTATAATTTTTCTATAAGTTTTCAGTGTGGTAAAAACTACATAGAGAAAAGTACACAAATCATAAACATACAACTCAGTGAATTATCATAAAATAAATACAATAGACCATACCACTTACCTCAGGAAACAGAAAATCTTCAGCATCCCAGAACACCCTGTGTGCATACTTTCTTTGTGAACACTTCTACTGACTACCTGCTTCTGAAGATAACCACTATCCCAACTTGTAGCCTGTTTTAGACTTTATACACATAGACACATCCTGGATGTAGTTTTCTGTGTCTGGATTCTCACTCAATGTAATCTTTGGAGATTTATACAAGTTGTATAAAATAACACATTATGGGTTTTATTGCTGTAGTTTTTCATTTTCTAATAAGCCATTATAGAATCCAACCATTCCATAGTAGATATCTCCATTTTTTTATATTAAGAATAATGTTACTTTAAACGTTTTTGTACAATATGCTTGGTGCACATATATATGCATTTCTCTTGGGTTTATACCTGCAAGGAGTACTGTAAGATAGATACATCTTAAGCAAATAGCTTATTGAATTTTTATCTGTGCAAACACTTATGTAATTACCACAAAGATCAAGATCACTCTCAGAACATTCCCCCATGATCTTTCTATATGCTAAAATTTTTTATCAGTATTTTCCAATTGTCTACCAAAATGCTTCTTCTTCTAATTCCTTAAACATATTATTCACAGTTATTTTAGAGTCCTTGCCTCATAATTCTATTTAATTCACCTTCTAAGAGTCTAAACTTACTGTCTATTCTCTTTCCTGTCAGTTCTTATATTCTCATATTTTTGATTGAGGGCTAAGCATTGTTTATGGAAATGCATACAGATAATTTGAGACTATTTTCCTCCAGAGATGATTTAGATATCTTTTGCTTCAGATAGACAGCTGTGTTATTGATACATCACTGTACTTCAATCAGAGTAAGGTGATTTGTAACTGGGCTTCAGACCTTATGAGATCTATTTATTTTCAATTTACCTTTACTCCTGGGATGTAGTCTTAAAGCTTTCCAACCCAAACCTGGAGAGATTTACCTGGCCTCCTTGTCCTTGGGAATCACTAAATTCAAATGTCTGTCCCCCAGCCTCTGTAAGTGATGACAACTCTGACATATTTCCAGACATGCAGCCACTTGGCTAATCAGCCATCCCTCCGGAGGTAAATAAATGTTCTTTCAAATACGGAGTTTACCTCTCTGCCCTCCCTCCTCTTCTGGATCCTAAATCCCGAAAGTTCTTATTGCTTTAGCATTCCAGTGCATGTTAACATTAAAAAAATTATATGCTTTTTCCAGCTGTTCTCAGAGGGACATTTGGTCCAGAGCAAATTAGCCTGCTTTTGCCAGAAGCTCAACTCTTTGAGTGCTTTTTATTTATTTATTAACTTATTTTTATGCAGTCTCTGCAGAAGGTGTTGAGGACACAAAGTTTAACAAAAACCAATCTCTCCCCTCAAGCAACTCTCAGTTTTCTGGGAGAGACAGAAATATGGAAAACAAAACCAACTCTACAACCTTACACTACCATGTGGTTAGTGCTGTAATAAAGGTGTTAGGGCAGAGGCACGCATAAACAATAATTAACTTGATGTTGTATGTCAGGAAGGACTTTGCAGACTTAGGAAATTCTTGAGTTGAGAATTAGAAAAATAAAAAGATGTTTTCTTATCAGAGAGTGTAGAATAAAGGGAAGATATTGGAAGGGGAGATTTTTTAACTCAAATCCGAAAGTTACGCTTGGGTTGAGATTTAGAATGAGTACGAATTTTCCTACGGATTAGGAAAGTAATGTGAGTAGACCATTTCAGGCAGAGGGAAAATATACACAAAGTCTAGGATGATTTCCAGGACTATCTCTCTTCTTCCCAGGTGAGTACTTTATTATTGTGGGGATATTTAGACGGAATTGCTACAGAACACCCTTATCTGCCTCAGGAGGTGTTTTCAAAAATTTTATTTTCTCTATGGTCACTTATGAGCTTCAGATTTCTGGAGACTAAAGCCAGGAAGAAATCTAAAGCCTTTCTATTTCTTCAAAACCTAGTACCTTTATTTGTCTTCTTCTCCAAAAGCTATATTCAAAAATACACCTGTTTTGGCCTTTAAAATGATTACCAGTTTAAAAACAACAACAAAGAGCCCCAAAAGAAATACAACAAAAAAATATAAAACTTACATTTAGGAATATAACCAGAAAACGCCAAGCACACAAGGGCAGGCCTTCAGCCATCTGTTTCATATAAACTGATTTCTGGATTATGCCGTATGATTGGATTGGATCTATGTAAACATCTGGTCCAACCTTTACAATAGTCAAGTTTTCTCTTTTCGTTTGACTTATTTTTACTGAACTTGGCCTTCATAATGTGCTCATCAGTTTAGTTTGCAGACATAGCAAACTAAACATAGCCTGTGTATATTATTTTTTTCAAACAATGTGGCATAATTCAGGAGCTGGTTTATGAGAAACAGACTGATAACCCAGGGCACATTGGGACAGTGTCTTTTTCTGCTTTACAGCTAAGGATTTTTACTTCAGTTGTTCTGGAATCTTGCTTGAGACAATAGAGGGAGGATTTCCAAGAAGTTGTTATGTCTTGCTATTATTGTGGGAGTAAGGATTTCATTAAAACAGATTAGTCAAGGAAAATATACAGACGGTGATTTCAGGCAAAACAATTTGTTATTTTAGCAGTCTACTCGTATCAGAAATCTGCTTGAGTAAACTAAGATAGAAATCTGGTTTTTGTGTGCTCTTTCCTTTACTGGCCCAGTTTGACTTTTTTTGTCCCTTTTCAGCAAAGAACCGTTCTCAAGCATATCAACTAATGTCTAAGGGCTCTTGACAAACCAAAGACTTTAGTTATATCTTTAGAATTATCTTTTCTACAGTTGGTCTTATGTGAGGTGCATTCAAGGCACGGTTAATTATTACACAAGCCAAAATTGTCTTCCCTTTGTCTGCCTGAATCTGGAACTCCAGACTTTTCAGGATTTTCTTTGGCAATGGTGGCATGGTCTCTGGGAGAAGACATGAGAGTGAAGTTAGGTTTCAGGTTAGCACAAAAATGGAGGAGTTGACAGGTTGGGTTAGATGGCTGTTTTGCTGTCTTTGAAAGCTTATCCTTCCATAGGATCATATTCTTTTCTGATACCTTATTTTCCAAATCTAAAGAATATTTTTTCGTTACATTTTTAGTGTGATAACTCAGGGAATTAATTATTACAATCCAACATAATTCTCAAGGAAATGATATTTAAATCTTTTTCATGGTTGAAAAATTTGTTCTCTTTTCCACAAAATAAGGCCAATAATATTTTTTTATGGCTTGTCAGCCAAAAAAATTTTTAAAAAAATCACAAATAATATAGCATACATAAATGTATAGGGATGGGACGATGTCCTATAAAGTATCTTATTTAATAATGATAATTACATTTGTGAAGAAGGCGTTATCAACAGTTTAACGCTGAGAGCAGAGTCTGACACGCGACATGTAAGCAATAAAACTATTGTTAAGAACTGGTTGACAAGAGTATTATGACCACAAGGTTTTTTATAACTGTCTAAGATCCAGTCATTAAGCATTTTATTTAATTAGAACTGTAGGATCGGACTGGAGAAACTGAAGTTGTTCCCAGTGAAACCAGTTCTGAGGGAAAATGTTATGTTGCTTCAATGAAGCCTGTATTAACTAAGTTTGTATAGTTATTTCCATATGTTGGAGGCACATCTTTCCTGGGATTTAGTAGAATTTTCTAGGCTAAAAATATAATGGGAAACCTGACTTTCCAATTGTATTGTTTATCTCAGGAAAGCGAAAAGGGAAAAGTTTCTTGATTCTTTAACTTCACACTTGAGTATTGACTTTAGGAATGAGAACCATTAAAATTTCATGTGTATGTGTCTTAATGTTTTCTATCACACGCATTTAACGTTTGGGCTACTTTAGATCTTAAAGTAGTTTTCGGGCAAATAAGCATATATGTTCTACAAGATCCAGATGTAATGAATTACGATTAAAGTATTTTCTCTCGATTTCTATTCTCTATTGTTTTATCGTTTCACTCTACCAGCACATTTGCTTCTATTTTACTTTTGGGAAGTTGGGAGTTTATTTAAGATGGATGCTGTGCTTTCGTCTTAACTCTAGGTTCCCATAATTTTTGTGGCAGAATCTATCACCATTCATCAATGTGATTGATCTCTTGTCATTTTATGCCCACTCCTGAGTATGTAGGCCAAGGATTCTCTTTCAATTTTGCTCTCTTCAAATGCTGTATAGATGGAGAATGCACCGGCCTGAGATTTTTTGTTTTTTTTTTTTTCAGGCCTGAGTTTTAAAGGCTGTGAAAGGGAAGAGGAAAGAGTGATACTTCTTAGGCATCTACTAGAAATAGAGCAATTTAGCATACAAATTTAACAGAATATCCAGTTAAATTTGAGCTTCTGATAAATAGATATCCTATGGGACAAATATATTAAAAATGTTCATTGTTTATCTGGCAATTTTACTCAAGTGCTATTCTAGACACTTAAATTTCTTTTTTTTAAATTTCAGAATATTAAGGGGGTACAAATGTTTTTGTTACACTGCATAATGCTGAAGTCAAGGCTTTCAGTGTGCCCATCACCAGTGATCATTGTACCAGTGGGTAAGTTTCCCTCCCTCTCCCCTTCCCGCCCTACCCCATTCTTAGTTTCTAATGTATTTATGTTTCTTTGTCTGTGTGCACCTACTTATTATTTATAGTCAGAATATGTGGTGATACTTTAAAAGTTTACCTATTTTAACCCTAATATCACTCCTATGAGGAAAAAAGTGCTATATAACTCTTTTACAAAGAAGAAAACTGAGGCTCAGAAAACATGTGCAAAGATTTCTGCTAATAACCTTGCAGCTGGGATTCAGAAGTCCAGGTCTGTCTGATTTCAATGCCCAATCACTATTCTATTCCCCATGCTGGGGACTGATGGACTCCAAAGGTGTTTTCATTCTCTTCAAAAGGACAAGCGAAATTCTAAAACAAATAACAAAAAATAGCAACAAGATCCCAGTTCCTTTGAATAAAGCCAATTCCATTGCATTATTTCAACTAGATCTTAACATTATGAATTCCTAAGAGAAAGAACTGATGCATTGCAAATTCTAGATAAAACAAGTCATCACAACTCGTACCCCAAATGTCCCTTGAGAGCCTGATCCTTAAAATCTTTCTCATACATCTGGACAAAAGAAATCTCCATGCAGAGCCCCTGATCAGATATTTTCCCATGTGTAAGTGGTTTGATGATTTGATTCTTAGGATGTCATACTTAGACCTGATTTTAATTTTTTAATAGAGAATCTGTACTCTTCAAAGGGAAACAAGAAAAAACATTAAGTGGAAAACAGTCCTCATCAGAAAATAGAAAATCTAGCATCCATTCTTAGCTTCATTAATCTCTAATTATCTTCTTTAAATGTGAAAGGTGCTCTCGACGTTACAGAATTAGGAAGCAAATGCAAAAATTGATTGTTCAAAATTGGGGTGTTTGGTAAACATATAATACTCTGCTTTTCTGCACTGTGCCACATGTGTGGTACCTTAGCTAGTAATAGGGTCTTATTTGATTGAGATAAAGTATGGACTAGGTAACTTTTTATCATTTCAACAAATATAAGACACTAATTTAATGTGCAAATGCAGAATGGCTGATAAGAAACCTCCATTATAACATCACCTTAGTCTCCTGGATGACCCCGGATATCAAGCTCTTTTTCTTTCTGTCCACTTATTCCAAACAATGGCTATTTTTCACTGAAAACACTGTGCTTTTACATCTGTTTTCAATACACTTCTGTTTGTTCTAATGCCTCATATATATTCTGCAAGTCTTTAGTCTGACCTGGAATGACACTATCTACCCTTTTAAAGTTCTTTCCATACAATTAAATTTTTTGATCTCATTTCTTAAGGCTTATGAGCTTTCTCCAAATATTTCTTCATAATTCATTTGCTTTATATAAATCTTTCTTCTTTGTCTTTGAAGTAATTATATTTATTATTTTAAAATTTGTGGGTGGATGGAATAAAACTCCTGAACATATTCTTATAAGGAATAACTACTAGTCCCCATCTCTTAAATCATTCTCTTGTACTGAACCAGGATTGTTTTTATTGGAGAGGCATCTGATATTTTAAGTTTTTGTTCTCTTTCTTGGGAACAAAATGTCTATTTTTAGACATCTTTTAAAATATGTTCACTTTGGGGAGGCATTTTTAACCATTTATTTTTGCAAGTGTTTGTTAAGCATCTTTCCACAACTTAGTTTATAATTAAAAAAAAATACCATGTAGTTGGAAGTAATTTCATGCTTCCAAAAATGTAAAGGTACGAGAAACTCCTGAACATTCTTTATTCAGATTTATCAATTCATATTGTTATCTTTTTTCTAGCTATCTATCCATCTAATATATATTCATATGTATCTATATTTATCTACCTGTTTCTAATATATATATTTATGTGTATCTGTCATCATCATCTACCTTTGCTTTTTGCATTTTACTGAGATTGAAAAATAGTTTTTTTAAGAAATAAATTTCATTACTATACCTTCTATTATTTTGTCAGAATTCTGTTTATTTTTGCTGAGTATACTCTTTCATAGACCTCATGTTGTTATTTTTGTCTTTTGTTCTACTTAGATGGGCATTAGAAAATAGTTTTCTAGATTTAGTGTACACTAATCAACAGAGGGTGTAGTTATGCATTATTCTTCTTTGTGATGTTCAAATATGTACAATAGATGAAGTTGTATAGCTTCATCTAATTCTTAGTTTCCAGAAGGCTTCCATCAAGTGAAGTTCTCTAAATTTTTTTTTTTTTTTGGTTAAAATGGTAAATTTTCTTATGTAGGTTTTTTTTTTATTTCAGCATATTATGGGGGTACAGAAGTTTAGGTTACGTATGTTGCCCTCCCCCCCCTCCCTTCCAAGTCTGAGTTTCAAATATGTCCATGCTTCGGGTGATGCGCATTGCACTCTTTGTGTATGCATATACCCATCCCCTCTGCCTCCTCACCCCTTCCCCCTTCCCTCTGCCCAACATCCAATAGATATTACTCTTATATGTGCACTTATGTGTTGATCAGTTAATACCAATTTGATGGTGAGTACACGTGGTGCTTGTCTTTCCATTCTTGGGATATCTCACTTAGTAGAATGCGTTTCAGCTCTCTCTAGGAGTATACAAGAGGTGCTATATCACCATTGTTTCTTAAAGCTGAATAGTACTCCATGGTATACATATACCACATTTTATTAATCCACTCATGTATTGGTGGACACTTGGGTTGTTTCCATGTCTTTGCAATTGTGAATTGTGCTGCTATAAGCATTCGGGTACAGGTGTCTTTCTTATACAGCATCATTTGCTCTTTTGGGTAGATGCCCAGGAATGGGATTGCTGGATCGAATGGTACTTCTACTTTTATCTCTTTAAGATATCTCCATATTGCTTTCCACAGAGGTTGCACTAGTTTGCAATCCCACCAACAGTG
>CAUYSK010034438.1:0-21920 GCA_963575035.1 Avahi laniger
TGTGCACTTATGTGTTGATCAGTTAATACCAATTTGATGGTGAGTACATGTGGTGCTTGTCTTTCCATTCTTGGGATATTCTTTTAAAATATTGTAGGATAAGACTTGTTACAAAAGAAGCCAATCAGGACTATATCAACCAAAGAAATTCAAATCTTGAATGTGTTACTGTTTGAGGTAGCTAATTTCTTGTCCATGATGGTATTCAATAGGCCTAGATGATTGTTAAAACTCTCCTCTACTCGCATAATCAATCTTAAAAGTCAATAATTATTATTGCATTTAAAAATATTAATAGCTATGATTCTCATGTAACAATATGTGAAGTGCTCCATACTCTTACAAAAAAGTTTTTCGATTATATGGAATATCAGATATTTTATAATTTAAAATCTTCTACTTGCATCACTTTTAGATTGAAAATTAGGGAAAGCTAATTATGACTTCTATCTCAAGGCACTAAGAAGGGGAAAAGAAAAAGTCCACTATTTCACATAATGTGGAAAATAATGTAAGGACATCTTACGGGAGGACAAGAAAACACTGATTTGTATTTGAAAAGCTTGACCCTAGTAACAGCACTTTCCATTCTATGTATATTGCAAAATTTTAAACAGTGAAGTCTCTTTGGATCATAAGCAATTAAGAAAAAATGATTATAATATTTTGATGGTACAAAGATTTATATTTACAGGAATAAAAGAGAAAAAAGTGGCAGAAAGGAGTAAATTATCTGGCATTTGGGAAAATAACTGGGGTGCCAAGCATGTATTTACAAAAAGTGCCAATATTATTTTGTCTTAAGCAAATAAAATTTCTTAAGAAAATATAATTTCATTCAAAAAGGTTTATCAAAGGTACTCAGAAAATCTCGAGACAACCCATGATCTGCTTTCTTTGATACTGCCAAAACATCTACATTTAGAAATCGCATATGCTCAGTAGCAACGACCAACTTGTGAAGATCATAAGAAAGATCGCTCAGCCCTGCGTACCTGCAACATGTCCTTTTGCCTGTTTTGGACATCATCAGTGATGCCAGATCGTGTGACAGACAGGACCAGGCAAACTTCTAAGATATAAAGCAGGCACCAGCTGAAGTAGAGAAGAAAAATAAATGTTCTGTTAAAAATTGGCAACCCAAAGAAGTTCCTCAAATAAAGGAATATTTTTATTTACACAGCAACACTCTGGAGTTTTAAATTATCACCCACATTCTTTATTTAGTTATTTTTTAATGGTAATGGGGTAAAACTGAACAGAAGTTACTAGCTAGTGTTTAATTTAAAAAAGAAGAATATGGTGTTATAGGTTGCCATTTTTGTATAACTTAAATATACATAATAAAATTTATTTTTAAAAAATTAAAATTAAAAGAAGAAGAAAAAAACCAGGGCAAGGAAAAATTAGCTCTGCCTACTGCGATGAGAAATGTGCAGCTTTAGGATGCCCTACCTACTCATCTCATTGTACTTTTAAGAAGACCCAGTATAAAACATGTACATAGGGACATAATTGAGCTGTGCTGAAACGTATTTTCAGTCTGACAAAAAAGGAAGTTAAAAGCTATTTCTCTCAGGTCAGTCATGTTCACCAGAAAATAAAATGTCTGATAGTACTAACACCATTCTCACTTCGTCTTCTAACTCTGGTGTAAATAGATCAATTATCTTAACACATCTTTTGCCATTTATGATTCCAGTAAACATATACACCTGTGTATGTTATCAATATAATTTCTGACAGTAAATGGAATGAGAATTCTCAGCACCCAGACTACCAAGCCCATATGCCTCCTGAATCTCAGAGGAGGTAGTACACAAATGTTGGACATCTAAATCAAGAACATAATTGGTAGCCTAGTTCTAAATTTCTCTGAGGAATCAGAAAATATAAGTTCTCAGAAGTAATATAGAAAAATAAGTCATAAAATTTAAATAAAGAAAGGTAAATAAATCTTAGCATGTCCTGGAAGGACATTATGGTGTATTCAGCCTATGCTGATTAGAACCTGTAAGATTTCAGACATTGTGCTAGTCATTCAGGAAATTGGAAAGAGTAAAGTAACACATCTGTTCTAATGAACACTATTGCATATAAGGGAACTTGGGTAACGGTAGATACAATACAAAGGATTTATTCTAAAGTAATAAAGGAAAAATATGTCAAGTAGAGAAAATGGCATGAAAAAAGCTTAGTGCTAAAAGTTAGATTAGTTTGATGCAAAATCAGCAGTTGAACTTCAAGTCGAAGACACGTTGAAGAACAACAGAAACAGATTAGACACATCTTGCTACCTAATTATTCCTTAGATATGAAGCAGAAGAGTTGCAACTTTGTCATGAAGATAATTTGGAGTACATTATTATGGAAAATATAAGAAATGATGGACTGTTGATGGATGAAGTAGAAGCAGAATAGAGAAAGAAAAATCACTGAGGCGATTGTAAAGTTTCTTTATAGAATAATGAAAATTAATGGAAATTGAAATAATGGAAACACAGAAGAAAATATAAAGGATAGAATCTGAACATTGCTCATTGATATTCTCAAAATAATTAATGTGCTACGTAAAAGATGAAACAGATGACATTCCAGAAGAGCAAACGTAAAGTGAGCAAAGACAAGAATGTGGTTATTACTCATTAGGATCAAAGAGAGGACTAAACGCAACGGGAGCTGAAACAATGCTTCGTAAGTGGAATATTTTTTACTTTCTAAAATTAGTAAAGTTCTAATTAGTAAACTCTTACAATAAATAAAATGTTTTCATAATAGGCTGATGTATGTATTTCATAATTGATGGTTCTACTTTTTCACTGAGGATGAAATGTGTAACATATGACGTTCCAGGATCTGCTCTCTACTGTGTAGTAATTCTTTGAATGTATTCTTCTATTCATGACAACCTTAAGAGGTGTATTCTATCATTGTTACCATTTTACAAATAAGAATATTGAGACTTAGAGAAATTAAGTAACTTGTCCGTGATTGCAAGGATAGAGATTTAGGTCTGAAGAATCCAAAATACAAGATAGTGGCAAAAATAAGCAACCCATTAAAAAAAAATTAAATGTATGATTAGGTAGGGAACACAAGAATAATTATAAATGTATAGCAAACATACTTTTAAAAGTTAAACTTTAAAATAGCCAATTGGATGTAAATTTAAATATCAATAAGTTGTTACTTTTGAACTCCGATTGGCAGAGATGAAGACTGACAGTTTCTAATGTAGCATATGATATGGAAATGGCTCTATTTGCATATTGCTGCAGGATATAATTCTATTTGGTTCTATTGTACATAGGCTTTCTAGTACAATGTTGAATAGTTGTGGTGAGATGGAAAATCCTTGTTTTATACCCAATCTTTGGGGGAAATATCTGATTTCTCTCCATTAAGTATGACATCATTTGTAGTGTGTTTGTTGATATTATCAAGTTGAGGATGTCCCCCTAAATTTCTATTTTGCTAAGAGTTTTAATCATTATTTTCTCAAATGCTTTTTCTGCATCAAATGATACACTTTATGCAACTTTTCTTTATTAACATGTTGATATGGTGAATTATATTAATTGTTTCTCAAATGTTGAATTAGCCTTGCATATCTGGAATAAATCCAACTTGGTTATGGTTTATAATTCTTCTTTTATATTGCTGAGTTTTATTTGCTAATATTTTGTTCAGGATTTTACATCTACATTCTTGAGAGATATCAGACTATAATCATCCTTTCTTGTAATGTCTTTATATTGTTTTGATTTTAGGGTAATGCGTATAGAACAGAATAAATTAGGAAATGCTCTTTCTACTATTTCTGGAATAGAGAATTGTTATTTCTTCTTTAAATGTTTGGTAGAAGTGAAATTATTTAGGCCTAATGTTTTCTTTTTTGAAAGGTTATTAATGAAATAATGTCTTTAATAGCTATAACCCCATTTAGATGATCCCTTGATACGAGCTTTGGCAGTTTGTGTCTTTCAAGACATTGGTCCATTTCTTCTAAGTTAGCAAATTTGTGGCTATAGAGTTGTTCATAGTATTTAATATTTTTTTATTATCTTTTAATGTCATGCTAGCAGTAATGATGACCTCTCTTTCATTCCTGATATTAATAACTTGTTTATATTCTTTTTTTCTTGGTTAATTTGACTAGATATTACAAATTTTAGTCATCTTTTCAAAGTGAAACTAGCTTTTGGTTTTACCAATTTTCTCTACTGAGAGTGAGAAACTCCTGTGGGGATCTCACTCTAATGTGCACTCAGCTTCTAATTGTCAACATTGCCTTTTAAGTGTTTCTTCTAAATTACTGCTCCAGAGGCTTATGCTCCTAGCAAGCTAATATAGACTGCAATTCTCTGCATATGTTGTCTCTCCAGATTTCAGGGTGGTGGTTTGCTCTGTGATCTCAATTCACTGATATGTCCAAGAAAAGTTTTCGATTTCAATTTATTCAGATCTTTTGTTGTTATAAGGATGAAAGTGACAGCTTCCATGCTTTTTGACTAATAAAGCTGAATCTGGAAATCTCTAAAATGTCTCCTTTTTAATAGTTTTATTTTCCTAATGGCCTTCATGCTATAGTCACATCTGTTGTCACCATGCCAGACTCCCCCTGAGATGGTATTTCTGACTCTAGATTGTCCCTATTGGTTCTACTCACTCTTTGCATCATTATGTCTATAGTTTAGGGAGTATGGTGTTATATTCCTGGTTTATCATTTAGTTTGTCATGATTCATGCAAGGTCAGAAATCACTCCATAGATCAGTAAAGTTGGCATATAATTCCCCTCAAATTTCGCCATTTGTATTTTCTTGCACTTTCTAGAAAACACACAGAAAGAAATATTATTAGATGACTGAACTCCCACGAGTTAGGAGGATAGTGCAATATCCCTTTAATGTTCACACTAATTATCTCTCATACCACACTGAGGGCAGCCCAGATAGTGTCTAAAAAATCTCTTCTTCTATCCGCCAGTCTCTTCCCTTGCCACTTCTCTAAATCATTCCTTTGGTCTTTGCTTCCTTGGTGTCCTTCTTCAAGATCCCAGCTCTAGCCTAGATATGCTCATATTCTGGGCCTCCACTTTGATTTTATCCTCCAGTAGCAGTGGCTTCTCCATATTGAAGAATATATTCGATATTCACATTCTTCCTACTGGAGAATCTACAAGAAAAACAAAATCAACTGGCTGAAATAAAATGATGTTGACACTAGAATGAAAACGAAAGCCCACACTGTGATCTAAGTGCTCTATGCAATCTGGACTCAATTTAACCCTCCTTCCTGCCCTTTCTCATTCTTACACATTCTCGCCTCCTTCGTATTCCTCAAACACATTAAAAATGTCTCTGTCTCAGGAACTTTATGCTTGCATTCCCCTGCCTGGAATGTGCTTCCTTTTGGCTCCCTCCCTTGCTTCAGTCATATCTCTGCTAAATGTCACTTCATCTTAACATTCTTCCTTAATTGATCCAGACAAAGTAGATGCTGCCCTGACCAGTTCCGTTTTTTCTATCCTCCATGTGTTCTTTTTTGAATGAATATTATGCCATAATTTGTTTCTCTCTTTCCTGTGTTAAACCAAAGAATCCTTTCTTACCTGAAAGAGAAAGAAATAAGAAAAAATCAATTTATCTGCCCATGCATGTAATGATACACTTCAATAAGCCATAGAAAGAGAAGCAACAGGATGTTTTGAGAGGAAGTAATATGGGGTATGATGTTAGGTTGGATTGCCAGGAAAGGTTTTTCAGAATAAATTTAAAATGAAAATAAGCCAGTTATGGGAATAATGGAATGGGAAAGATTTTCAGGCAGAAGATACAGCATGTATAAAAACTCTGAGATGGGAAAGCGCTTCGTGTATTTAAGACCTTAAGGCTTGTGGATAATATACAATCAGCGGGGAGAATGTGGCATGAGAAGAGTGTGGAAAGCCACATGGGGACTGTTGGTTCATGTTTGGAAGTGTGAATATGATTTTTAAGTGGAAAAGGAAGCGATTAAATGGTTTTAGGCAGGAGAGTAAGGAAGCATTTTGTGTTTTTAAATTATCATCTCGGTTGCTGTGCAGAAAAAAAATGTAAAGTGGCAAGATAATTAGAGATGTGAGCGGTCAGGAGGTTATTGCCATATTCTAGATGAAAAATGACAGCGATCTCCATCAGAAGTGGAGAACAGAAGTGGGTGGCACACATTTTTGTGAAGCAGAATTAAAGCGGCTTATGTTGGCTAGATTAGATGTGGGGGTAAAGGAAAGAAAGTGTCGAAAGTATCTCAGGACTGACATGTGTGACTGGGTAGCTGCTGGGGCCATTTATCAATGTGTAAATGTCTGTGGGGAAAAAAGAAGGGATGTGGGGAGAAGGAATAAATCATCAGTTCAGTTTAGTTGTATTCAGTATGAAATGTCTTAGAGACAGGTAAGCAGATGTTTGAAAAGACAATTAATACACAAGTATAGAGCTTGAAAGAGGTTGGAGCTAATGAGAAAAAATTGGGAAAATTTTTCTTCTGTTATGCCTGCTCACCTAAAGAATACATCTTCTAAATATAATATGTCACAATGTAAATATATCTAGTATTCTAGCTTTCCAGTAAAATGTCATATGTTGATTACAGTATGAATAAAAAGACTAATAGTTATTGAACGCATACTGTCTACAAAACACTGACAGATGCTTTAGTTTTTTCTTTTTCTTCTATATTTCTTTTCTCAATAATGTTATACATTTAATTATTTCCATTTAACCCATGGGAAAGCTGAGGTTTAAAGGTTAATTGAATTACTACGAGATCGTCAGCTTATAAGGGACAGAACCAGGATTCGAGCTCAGATTTCTGTTTGAAATCCATACTCTTTCTATACCAACTGTAATGTAATGACATATTTCTTCCTTTCTTACTGAATGAGAGCTAACAAAGGAAAGTAGCTTATTTTCAGAATGGAGACAAATATGGTGATGTTACTATGAAAACATGCATAACTACAGTAGCCCTTCTTCTCCTTAGAAGCTATGATTGCCTCGAGTAAAGCCTATGAATATTTTATCAGAGCTTGTTGAAGAAATGGTGGTATGAGTGAAGTAGCATTTTCGTTTACTTACAAACATGAATATTTTTTAAAAGTTCTAGTTTGCTTACAATTTCAAAAAGTATAGGAAGTCAGTTTCATTACCATAAGGGAAAAAAATAAGAGCTATATCTTGGTAGCCATTAGTTATTTCCAACACAGAAACTTGGTATTGTGGGGCTTAAGTTATTCCTTAAAGTAAGAATTAAGCACTTGATCAAAATTCTGGTACTGTTTATCATTAGAATTACCTGGAGAGCTGATATTTGCTGTTCTTACTATTTTTGACAAGGGGCAGGGGCAATGAGAAACATTGGCTCCTGAGAGAATTTTTCCAAAATGTGATCATGCATTTTTTACAACATAAGGAGTTCTACTTTGTTAGCTTACATAATTCTATCCCATTTGGAATATGAAGTGATTTTTCCCTCCCTTTCTTTCTCTGAGGATTTTGGAGAGAACAGGATCGTGGTATGAGCATACTAGAGATATTTCTTTTTGTTCTTGCTGATACATGAAAATATTTTATTGTCTCTCTGAAAATATTACAACAAAATCTAAACATTCTCTTTGATATATATTTTCTACTTTGTGTAACATAAAGAGGTTGTTCTATACATCTGTGTAACTAAGCCATTTCATATTTAAACGAACATCTAGACCAGTAGCAATAATAATATTAAAGATATTTTAAATACTGAGATTCTTTTTTTGAAATAAAATTTAAGTATTTTATTCTTTCTCATTGCTCTATTAGAACATCATTTTGGAATATTAAAATGTTAGAATTAAAAGCCAGATATTATAAAGTGTTTTTTTTCACTCTGAATGGAGGAGAAAGCAGAGGAAGGAGGATAAAAAGAGTAAGTATTATTTATTGAGAGATTAATATTTTTCTTTGAGAGATTACATGTGTGGTTTTCAACACTCTACAATTTGCATTTTTTTCTACTTTAAAGATGATTAAAATGATACTCAAAATTATTGAATAATTATCTCAAGCTGACATGATTAGTAAGGAAAAGAATCATGCAATTTTTGGAGTGTAATTTGGAATGAAACAATTGTCTAAACGTATCCCTGTATCACTGAGAATGTCTGGATTCTATAATTTGCTTTTAGCATCTCTTAGAGATCTGTAGAAATTCCCAAATTTTTAATGAGAAGTGAAGAAAATAAAGTCTGTAAAAGAATATAATTAGTACCAATGTCACTTAACAAATAAGCACAGAGTTCAAGACCAGCCTGAGCAAGAGCAAGACCTCATCTCTACTAAAAAAATAGAAAGAAATTATCTGGACAACTGAAAGTACATAGAAAAAAATTAGCTGGGCATGGTGGCACATGCCTGTAGTCCCACCTACTCAGGAGGCTGAGGCAGGAGGATTGTTTGAGCCCAGGAATTTGAGGTTTCTGTGAGCTAGGCTAACGCCATGGCACTCTAGCCCAGGCAACAGAGTGAGACTCTGTCTCAAAAAAAAAAAAAAAACAAATAAGCACAGAATCAGCTGCTACTACTCTGATTCTTTTTTCATAGACATTTCAACTTCACTAGCAATGTATTGCTCAATAGATTTTGTGTGGATATACCGCCAGTTGTTTATTCACTCCTATTTGCTTTTTATTTGGGCTTAATGTTGTTACAAAAACATCTTTTCTTTGGTTCCTATTTAATATATCTTTCTGTATTACTTTATTTCCAACTCCTCTATATTCATTTGTTTAAATTATTTCTTTGATACACCAAATATTGTAATTTCTTTGCTTATTTAAGCCTAAGAGACCCAGTCTTTTGAGTTGTGGGTGTCCTAGGCCAGGTTCTCTTGAAGCAGAGCTTGACATAAAATTCTGGTGCAAGTAATTATTGAAAGAATATTCTTAGGAGAAATATGTTAAAAAAAAAGTGAGGGAAGCGGGATATAACTGGGCAAAGAGCTAATCAAAGATGTACTTCCAATGATGTCTACTTTTAAATTGATCAAATGAGAAGCTCTGAATCACAGAGTTGTTTTGTACTCTGTATCGATAAGTCCTTGCTGCAGGCCACCTCTGACTGAAGGGCGTGTGTTTTCATGCCTTTTCTTGTGAAATTATTCCCTTAGATGAGGGCAATTTTCCAAATAAGAGGGAAGCTGTGAACCACCAGATATCCATAGCAGCTGCGCTACAGATACAGGTGCACTGGCAACGAAAGGGATGTGGGTACAGCACCAGCGTCATCTACTCTAGTCTACTGCTTGCACTGCCCCACTCGTCTTACTCTTCACATTAGTTCATTCATTCTGGGAACAGTTTCCCTATGATTCTCCAAACACGGATTCTGGGGGAAGTTTCAAGAGGAGTGTTTTTGAAATATACAATACCCCTGATCTTAAATGATTTCAAGGATGTTACTGATATTCACCCTCTCCTTCCTTTCCCACCAATTCTAAATTTCCATTTTTTCAAGGAAAACTTCTGTTGGTGTAGGTGTCTTGCCTAGTGGAGTGAAGCAGACATCATGCCTGAGTTATCGTGTCTGTATCAAGCCATTGTTATTGTCCTTGTCCAATTTAAGATAAAATTGTTAAATAAAATAATTACCTAGTTTATTACTTAAACAATCCATGTTTTTCTTCCTGCCACCGTTATGTAACAGCACACCTACTTCTCATCATGATGAAAGTCAATGAACCCTAACAGTGTGTTAACTCTTTTCTTTGCCTGTTAGTTCACAGTCACAAGGAACCCAAGATGAAGAGTATGCTTTAACTTTAATGGTGATATTGCTGAGTCCCCTGGTGGAAATAGTACCGCTCTGACAACCAAATCCACTGGACTCACAGAGACTACTATTAAAGGGAAAGGAAACAAAAATTCTCCATGTACATTACCAGGAGTGTTGTTTTCTAGACATATGGAGTCAGCATATTGGGGAACAGAACTACATAATAAATATAGGCTTAAGGTTTACATACAGAAGGATAGCATACCAGCTCTTCAGGGTGTCACAATCAAGCTGATGCTCAGATTAAAAGCCACTTTTAAAAGTCTGTTCCATCACAATCAGTCCAGCAGCTTCTGTAACGTGGTATGTGGTAAATGTTAGGGCCAGTGAATAATATAAATTTGTGCTCACCATTGTACCTCCTGTCCTAGAGTGAATCCCTAGGCTCGAGGAGTGTTTCATGGGATCCCATGTTGGTAGTTAGTACACATCAATGAAGTTTTTTCATGGTGGCGCTGGCTGAGGCACTGCTAACTAGAAAGGCAAGCTAATACCCAGAATATATCGCATATAGGGGTAGTTGTTGCCCTTTTCAGGGAGGAAGGGATTTCATGTAACCAACATTCCACCATGTGGTTTATTGGTCTCCTCATGGAATTGTGCCCTATAGAGGTCTCAAAGTTGATCATTATTTCTGTTTCTCTCTGTGTTCATTCAGCTAATTTATGTATTCAAATAACCTGAACATTTAATTTAAATTATAAAGTGAACTGGAATAAAGATTCTCATAGTATCCTTACTACCTTTCTAATATCTAAGGTATCTGTAGTTATATCTATTTTTAAAATATGTTGGCATTTTATTCTCCCTCTCTCGTTTTCTCTTTCTCCCTCTCTCCTGCTTTGCTTAGCATATTTTAATTATTAATCTTTTCTAAAAGTCAACAACTGTGCTTGTCAATGTCCCATTTTATATTTTATATATTCTTTAGGTTTAATCCTTTCTTGAGAACAACAAATTAAGCTTCTTGTGACAAAGAATAGAATTTTTTTTAATTTACTGACGTTCTGATATATGCCATTATTATTATAAATTTAACTCTGTGCAATTACTGCTTTAATTGCTTTACATGAGTTTTGATACATTTTTCTGTGTTATTATTATTTAGAATACCTTAAATTGTTTTGTAACAATGGTGAAGACTGCACACATTGGTTTAATTGAGGAAGTGACATAATATAGCCATTTAGAATGCAGAATACAGAGCCAGAGAAATGATACGGATTTTGATCCCATCCCCACCTTTTACTACCTGCACAATCTTAGGCAAGTTACTTAATTGTTTTGAACATGGTTTCGCCATATGAATGAGGATGAAATCATATCACCTACTTCACAGAGTTGTTATAAAAACAGTAGAATATATAGAGAGCTCTCAAAATAGTATTTAGCATATAGTTAAGTAGTATTTTATTAAAAATACAATTAATCAAATAAATTAATTGGCTGTGTTATTCATAAATTCCTAAGCATCTTTACTGAGATATAATTAACATACCATAAAATTTATATGCTTAAATCGTGCCATTCAATAGTTTCATATATTCAGAGTTATGTAATAATCATCACTATCTAAGCTTAAAAAAATTTTCATCACTCCAAAATGAAATCTCCTACCTGTTAGAGTCACTACTCATCTCCCGTACCCCAACACTGATTAACCATTTATCTAATTTCTTTCTCCATAAACTTGGATCTAGACTTTTCATGTAAATGGAATCATAAAATGTGTAGTCATTTTTGGATTATTTCACTTAATAGAATATTTTCAAGGTTCATCATGTTATAGCATGGCTCGATTTTCCTTTTATAGCTGTTTTATATTCTATTATAAAGATATGTTACAATTTGTTCATCCATTCATCAGTTGATGGGCATTTGTGTTGTTTTCACCTTTCACATATTGTCAATAGTGCTGCTATAAGCATTTGTGTACAAGTTTTTGTTTAGACACACATTTTAAATTCTTTTGGATGAATATATAGAAGAAAAATCGCTGGGCCAAATGATTATTCTGCATTTATTTTTTGAGGAATTGCCAAAATCTTTTCCAAAGTTATTTCTGATCTTACAGAAAAACATTTCAACCTTTCACCTTAAGTATGATATTACTTATGAGTTTTTCACAGATGCTCATAGAGTTACCATCTTATGTCATTTCTTAGTCTAATACAGCTTTTCTCCCACATACCTAGTCTGTACTGTTACTGTCAAATATATTATTGTCTGATGTTATAAATCCAACAATAAAATTATATACATATATTTCATGCAATTATTCTTTAAATCAGTGGAAAAAAAAGAGTAATAAAGATACAATTACACTTTTATAATTACTTACATAATTACCTTTACTAGGATTTTTTAATGTGTTTTATATTACTGCTTAGTTTCACTAGCTTTAAGCCTGAAGAATTCTCTTTAGTGTTTCTTGTAAGGCAGCTCTGCTGGCAATAAATTCTGTCAGATTTTGTTTGTCTGGGAATATCTTCATATTACCTTCATTTTTGAAAGACAATATTGATGCATATGGAATATTTGGTTGACAGTTTTTAAATTTCAGTACTTTAAATATAATGTACCTTGTCCTCTATTGTTTCTGATAAGAATTCAGTTGTCAGTATTATCGGGCTTTCCTTATACATGATGAGTCATTTTTTTCTCTTACTGTTTTCAAGACTTTGTCTTTGGCATAAACATTTTGACTGTGATGTGTCTAAATTTGGATTTCTTTGTGTTATCATATTTGGAGTTCATCAAACTTCTTAAATTTGCTGATTAATGTTTTTCATCAAATGTATGAAGTTTTCAGTCATTATTGGAATATTTTGATGGCCTTTTCTTTGTCTTATCTATGACTCATTTTTCTTCATTCTTTTTTCTCTTTGTTCTTAAGGTTATGTGACTTCTATTGAACTATCATCAAGTTTACTGATTCTTTCTTTTGCCAACACTAACATTGAGCCCATCTAGTGAAAGTTTCATTTTCATTATTGCCTTTTCAGTCATAAAATTTCTATTTGGTTCTTTTTTAAATAGTTTATCTCTGTTGACTGATATTTTCTATTCTTAGACATTTTCATCATATCTTCTTTTAATTCTTCAGACATAATCTCTTTTAGTTCTTTGACTACATTTATAATGGCTACTGTAAAGTCTTTGGTAACTGCAGCATCTAGACTACTTCAAAAGCAGGCTTTGTTATCTTTTTTCTGTGTATAGTCATTATTTTCTGTTTCTGTGCATGTCAATTTTTTTGTTGAAAATGAAACATTTTAGAGAATATATTATAAAACTCATGATGTTGATCCCTCTCGCCTATAAGTTATGTCGTAGATTTTTGATTGGACATTTATTTACTTGCTTAATAATTTGGCTGAATTGATTCCATGAAGTCTATTTCCCACTGAGTACGACTATGTGACTTTTAATGTTCTTGCTCAAATTTTTCCTTATTTTTATGGTTTAGCTTAGCTACCTAGAGGTTGTCCTTGGATCAGCATAAGGTGTTTATTTCTCAAAGGTTGTGCTCAAGCTCTCTTAGCCAGTTAGATGTATCTGTGGCTTGGAGACTGTTATCACAGTTAAAGGAGTTTGTGTTTGCTATACATTCACCCAGGTATGAGTAGCTTAGATTTTCCCTCTCCATTTACTCCTGGGAGGGCACAACCTTGGTCACGCACACAATCTTCCATGTTGCCATAGATACACATGATTTTATTTTTAAGAGTTGCCCCTATGTCAAAGTAGCTTATTATTCAGTCAGAAATTGATCCGAGATTGTGCTTAGTGCCACCGAGATTTCTGCCCTTTGTTAATTGGTCTTTATTTGGTCAACGCATGCTTTCAAGTATTCTCTACAGTCTGTCCTGATTGTTCCTGAGTAGGTGCAGCTTAGAGCTTACATATAGCTTTCAAAACCCCCAGAGTTGGATGTGATCACAGGAGGGCCCTTCTTGTCTCATTCGTTCCCTGGTTCTCTCTGTTAAAATTCTGATATTCAGCAGTTTTCCTTATTATTACTTGTATCATGGAGTTATGATCATGTCTTCTTAATTGCTCTCCACCAAGACCTCCGTTGCTTTTAACAACACATTTAGTCATGAAATTCTCCATATTTTGTTCCAAATAAAGTTAGTTCTGTCATGCAGAGATGTGCTCTTCATCCTTAAGGACTACCTCTCCAGCCTGTCTCTCCACATAGGCAGAACCTCTACACCACTACACCAGAATTGGTCACAGGGACAGCAGCCTTCGTCTCCTGGAATGACAGCTCTATTTTATGAGTGCGTGCTAGAGGAGACCCTAATCTTCTTGGCTTGCCTTTTTTGGTATGAAATCTTTGCTCTATGAATGAGCTTGGAGCTGTGGCATAATAGAGCAAGATATAGTATTCTTGGTCTGTTGCACCTGGGCTAAAGCTCCAGCCCTATGAGTAAGGGCTAGGTGGAGTAAGAGTGCCTTGGTCCTCTCAACCATACCTGCCTGGAATAGAACTTACATGGCTAAGGGTGAGGTTAGAAATTCTTGTAGCCTATTCCCCTCCACCCCAGGTTGAAATTATAGCCCAGCCTGGAATCTGAGGGGGAGAGAGGCACCCCGACTTCTTGACTTCACCTTCCTAGATTAGAGCTCTTGGAGTAGTTTTCATAAGATAGAGCCTGAGATGGGCAGGTGGGAGGTGTGAGTGGAGGTCAAGGTTGTGTTGTGGCTCAAATGTCACATTCTCTTACTAATCTCACTACATTTAGAAGATTTTCTGAAATAAATGTTTCTCCCTTTTCTCTCTGTGTGGCTGGAGGAAAATTTTCAGAGACTTTAAATGATTGTTTTTCATAATTTTTTCTGTTAAATAGTTAAATGGCTGGCAGTTGGAGAGAGCATTTGTAGGACTCCTCATTCCTCTATTCCAGAAGTAGTATTTATTTACAGATTTTTAAAACTAGAAATAATTTTAGCAATGTAGACAAATATTTTCATTTAGAAATGAAGAAGTTTACCTCAGAGTGACTTATTCAGGAATACGGAGCTAACTTAAAACAAAGGCTGCAATAGACACCTCAGTGTGAGAGTGGCTTGTGCGAAATATCCCCCACCCTTCAATCCTGTGCAAGTTGGCTCTTTTCCCTGCAGCCTACTTGACTTTCAAAATTTTCCTGACTTGGCTCCTTGCTCAAGCCAGCTCCTGTATCTTTTTGATATATCTCCATCATTCTTTGAACAACTCTCTACTTTCCAACACATACACACATGGAAAACGATGTTTTATGTTCATGTTTTATTTTCCACACCTTAGTGCTGGAAACAGGCATTTCTTAAAGGAGTCTTGACTCCTCGCTAAAGCAGTTTTAAGAGTATAAACTATAATCTGCAAATGCTGAGAGCTCTAATGGAATTTTCTTTCCATTCTCTCTTATTAAAATACTTCCGTATAGAAACTTCCTCTCATCCACAACAAATTTGTCTGAGGCAGAATGGGCCTAGATAAATTTATCTGAGTCTTACTACAGATTATTTTCCCATTTAGCTTAGACTTACCATGCATTTCAACCAAGTCCTCACTAAAATAACCCATTATCTTATACCTTTTCTGTGATGCCTGTTTTCAAATCCATAGCAATGTAATCTAATTCCTTCAAGAACGAAGTTATCAAATTTAGGAGGAGGAAAATTGAACATAAAGTTTAAAAATTTAAGTTTTATTCCTTTCAGGGAAAAGTATCAAGTGTGTTTGGTAACTGCAGAAATTCAATAATTTATTTTATTTTATATATTTTTCAGCTTTCTAAAAGATAATACATAAATATATTTACTTAAGTCATAAAATAAAAAATAGACTTAGAAGGAAAAGGAAATATGGCAATATGGTGTCTAAATTTTACCTTAAATATGAAAAATAAACATCAAATTATTAAAATGAAGTGATAGGCAATATATATTTTCATATATTTTATAATTTAGGACTTTACAAATTGTTTATTAAAAGAAATGAAAACACATTTTGTTGTCCTTCAAGTCTCTTCAAGGTCATTTTGTCAAATTAACATTAAACACTCATTTGTTTTACACTTGCTTCATTGCTGAATTTTATTTTAGTTCTTTGCTCTATGTTTCAGATGATCATCTCAGATAATTTTTGTCCTCATGAAACATTTTTCTTTATGTTGGAATGACTGCTATTTTCTATGATTAATACTTTGGAAATTAGACCTAGTAAATACAATTAAATATCTTTTTCTAAAATAACTTTATAATTTGTTCTCAACTACATTTGGTGGTAATGGTATTTATTGAACATGAAGCTCTAATAACAACTGTCAAAATTACCTGCTCTCTGAGATTCTCTTTTGTAGAATTTTAATCCATTAGATTTTAATAAATCTATTTCTCTCATTTACTACCGAAGCTTTAGTCACTGATTGTTTTCAAAAATGTGAGAACAAAAACATTTTTTAAAAATTACTGTTTTGAATCCAGCAGAGAGATATATAGCTATTTAAAAACAAATCTTAATATAATTAACTAAATTTATAAGACGATATCCAGTAATTTAGCTAAAATTTTTCTGCCACTTTATATTACTTCATTTGTTCATAATTTAAAAGGTTGAAATTGCAAGAACTTGGCTTTAGAATCTCCAAGACATAAAACCTGCATTTACATACTACGCATGTGACATTGGGAAATCATTTAGCATGCTGGATCCTGTGCGCTTGAAAAATAGAATAGTTATATCTACTTTCCAGAGTTATAATAATTATATTATTATGGCGACATAATGTGTGTGAAGTACACTGCCCATATTTGCTTATATACTTAGGTTATTATCAGTGAATGCCCATTATGTGCTAAGAGATATTTCCTTATACAAGCATTTGTTTTCCTTCTAATATTTACTTATATAATGAAAATTACCTTTAGTAATAATGATAGTCATTTCCATCTTGTTTCAGCCCTTACTTTTGAACATTGTAAGGTACACTGCTCTTAAAGAAATGAAAAGTCACATTAAAAAATACATAACCTTTACTGCATTTTTAAAGCTTAGCATTTCCAATTATTTTCCACTTTGTGTATCTTTTTTGAGGTTCTCTTGGTTATCTGTGCTTTCTAAAACAATGCACACATGGCTGTCAAAACTAAACTATGCAAAGCAAAGGTCAGACTTCAACAGATAATTCCTGTTTCCATGGAAACTTACTTGGTTTAGGAAAAAGCTGTAATTGCTTATAAATAATCAAGAATTCAAAAACTTCATTGTCTTCCTTTGACAGGAGTAGTGGTGTAAATTTTACCTGAGAAAGGGCCAATTCATAGTCCTATCTGAGAATTTCAAACACTGGCACTAATTTATCGTCTTTTAGAGACATCTGTATATCCTATTCAGGGTCACAGTCCTCCAAATAAAAAGCCACCATCAAAATGAATCAGATATTTTCATTGAGGCAAATTACTTGCTTATTACACATGCTTTTTCATCAGTGACCATGAACTTTCATTTCTTCTGCTTCATGGAAGAGTGAGGAAGATATTGAATGATTTAGCATTATGCCCTTTGGATGTTCCTTTGTTTTATTTTTGGAAGGATTTATGTTAGGTATGCTAGTTCTCTATGCAATTTAGACAAAAATATGGGGAAATAGGATTTACACTGATGTCAAGAGAAGGCCACTTGAAAGGAATCAATTATGAATATGGAAATATTTGGGGTTATACTATTTTAGAGATCTTACACTTGATAAAACAGTTATTAGTAGCAACCAAGGTTGAATTGGATTGGAGTCACTTTCCATTTGAACTGTATAATATTTGGAACCAATTATTTATGTCTATATTTGCCTATTTTCATATTAGTATTTAATTATTAGACTCACATTGATAATGAGCATCTTAGGAAATATTGTGGGTGGAAATGATAGTTACTCTATTACCATTTTTTCCCTCTTACTTTCTTTTTCAATTTTCCCCTTATTTCTTGTCTTCTTTCTTCTTTAAATTTTCCCAATTATCTTAAGAATTCTATGTCAATATATACAATTAATGAGAAAAATTCATGAAAATACCATTAAAAATTCAGAAATTTTTAAGTACATATAATTTCACCTTAATAGCATCACAACTAATTTTGTTTGATCTTTCTTTTTTCAAACATCCATGAAAATACCTTTGAATAAAACTTAAGATATAAATAACTTTGAAAATATAAAATTTGTATCAATCATTTCTAAGAGACTAGGAGGAATGTCTACTAAAAATAGTTGAGTTTGAAGCTCAAATGAGAATCATTGTTGCTTTACAACTGGAATAGTTTAGAACAAACCCTACAATGCAGGTGATTGATGGTCCCATAAGAGATGCAACTTGTTGTAAAAATTGCCCCTCTCTGGTAACTGCACCTTGTAAACCCTTGCAGCAAGACGTATACTAAATTAGAGATCCACAAAACCAGGTCACAGGTTAAGATTTATAATAGTGTAGCAGTGTTCTAAATGATGAATAACAAGCACTAAAAGTGAGGAGGTGGATAAAAAACAAATGCAAGAGATGTTAAAGGAGAATTCTATGACTCAATTCTCTTATTTACATGATCAAATCCTAACTCATCCTATAAGACAAAGCCCAGAATGAATGAATTTGAAAGAATGATTGCTCTCTTTTCTGTGCTTCCAAAACCCTTTGTTCAAATTGCCAGTATATAATTTACCAGGATGTAGAGTTCTCAGAATTGAGAGTGTAGATTTAGATCCTATTGCTTTCAACTCTGTAACCCTAGTGTTTGCTATTGTATCTGTCAAAAAGTCATCACTCAATATATATTTGCCAAATTGAATTATAGTTCTCAGTTGTTTTTTCCCTTTAAATCTATTATTTGGGATTTGCAAACAAAATCTATGAAGATTAAAGTAATTGAGTTTAGTTACAGTCTGACTTTACAATGGTCTTTAATTAGAAAGGTTCTAACATTAGAGAAATCTATAACTACTTCTTTTTGTTTAAGGTCACAATAAAATAGGTTTAATCTATAAATAACAGTTTCAGACACTGAGGATATGACTTTGAAAAAGACTGTTCAACCATATTTCGAGGGGTTATCTTTAAAAATATGACTATTTCTGACCTATGAGCACTAGTATATTTTCTGTATCACTGGTATTTTATGCCAAAAAAAGAAAAATAACTACCAATTGTATTTATAAGATGCATCCTAACATCGAGGATGTTAACATGAAAAATGTAGGTATTACTATTGTCATAATACAATGTAGTTTTTATCTCATCTTCTAAGTCAAAATGAGTTGAATATTTTTGCAAAATTAGCTCAAATACTATAAACTAAAGACCTTTACTCCAACAAATATTTTCCAGTTTACATGTTTATTTGCTATCTTAATACACTTAACAAAGTAAAATTCTCAGATAGTTTGTGAACAGAAAATAAATGCAACATTCATCTAAAATAGAACAGAACTTGGGGGAAAAGTCGCTCTAAATATATTTAGATAGATATTTATACATTTTAATAAAAGAAGTAGTTATATATAAAATACCTAAAATACCATGCCAAATTACTTTGTGTCACTTTTCTAAATTTAAAACCTATTTCCTCTGTTCCTTTCCTTCTTTCCCTTACTGAAGTTCTTTTCTCAAATATACAAATACTGTCTCCCTTTGGGGCACTTCAAAATCGAAATTAATTATGCTAATTATCTCATGTAGGTTGACCTAATTAAATTTAATTAGTTGGTCTTGTTAATTCTAAACATCATCCTCTGGGAGATTTTACCTTTTGGGTTAAACTAGGTAGAAAATTCAACTGCCCACTTATCCTAACATATTTAGAGAGAAATCATAGCATATGAAGGTGTTCAAATGGAGTTGGTATAGTCAGCTAAAAATTGATGATACCCGTAGCCACTGATTTTGTTAAAGTGTAGGTTTCTGGTGGAAATTTACCTAGGGAAATGTCAAGGATTTAATTAGTAATTAAATTCTTCCATTTAGATCACAGTCACAAAAAATATAAAATCATGATATATAATATAACTAATACTCTAAAAAATTTTTTACATCCTTATTAATTTTTAATTATTTCTGGAATGTTGTTTTGTGTACAATTGACTCATTCTTAGCTTTTTTGACACTTTCATTCCCTGATTTCCTTCCTCTTTGCATACTCACTGTTCCATTTCATGGGGGATCTTTCCTCAGCCCAGCACAATTACTGTGTTCTTCCAAGGGGTCCTCCCTGGTTTCACTTTCCTTCTCTCTTTAATGCTCTCCTAGGGAGACTTCATTTACTGTACAAATGACTTTAATTACTATGTGTGGGCCAGAAAATGCTTAACTATTTCTTTCTAGTCTTGTACTTCACTTCGTGCTTCAGACCTGTTTCCAACAATCTGCTCAACATATCAACGTTGGTTACCCACAATCATCAAAAACTCAACATGTCCAACACTGTACTCATGGTCTTTACCTCTTCTCATTGCTGTATTTCAAATTCTAATCACTTCTCAACTAATCTATTTAAGTAACCTCCTTGTCTCTGTTCCTAACCCTGTTAACCTCCCCTGGCTCAAAGTTCATTATCTCCTCTACCAGTTTCTGGTAGTTATCTGGTTTACTTAATTTTAAAGTGTAAATGTGTTTGTGTCACTTCCTGCCACCTTACTTAGGATCAGAAAATTGATCTCCATTACCTGCAAAATCAAGTCTAAGCGACTGAGCAAGAGTCTGCAAGCCTTTTTCCCATCCAGTGCGCATCTCCTAGCAGGGCTCCATTTTAAAATGTGTAATGACATGAGAACTTTTGTACTTCCTGGCATAGATATTTCAGTTTTGAACATCTATGAGTATGTGTATACTCTTCTCTATGCCTATATGATACTCTCAAATTTTAAGGTTTTTATATGCAGTTAATGTATTATCTTCTAGAATAAAAAAAAGTGGCTTACAATACAAAGGAGAAAGAAAACCCAGAAAATTTCCCTAATCCTGTTTTTTATTGTATTCTGTTTCTCCTAGCAATCACTGGTTTAGAAAATAATGATGCGTATCTTCCAGACTTATCTATCTATCTACCTCATCAATTTGATTTTTTGCTCACTCCATGTCAGTATTATATTTTTTTCTTTTCAAAGTTATAGGGTGAACAATACAATGCAGAGCATGCAGTATAATTTGATCATTCCCCTATTGGCAGATATTTGGTGGTTTTTCTGGTGTTTTTCATTATTAATAATAATAATGATGCAATAAGTGTTGTCATATTTCCACTAACCAAATCCAGTATGATTTTATTCCAGTTTAAAACAAAAATCCATTCTGATAAACACATCTCCCATAAATAACCACTCCTTAGATGATATATATACAGAGAGCATTTTCTATTAAAAATTCTTTAAATAACATTTTTTAAATGATTTTATCTCATATTATTAGAAATAAAATATGACACTAATTACTTATGAAATTTTGGGCTGGGCATGGTGGCTCATGCCTATAATTCTAGCACTTTGAGAGGTCAAGGCAGGAGGATCACTTGAAACTGGGAATTTGAGACAATCCTGAGTAACATAGTAAGGTCCCCAACTCTACAAAAATTTTAAAAGTTAGCCAGGTATGGTGATGCATACCTATAGTCCCAGCTACTTAGGAGGCTGAGGAAGAAGAATCATTTGAGCTCACTGCACTCCAGCCCAAGCAACAGAGTGAGACTCTGTCTCAAAAAAAAAAAAAAAGAAAAGAAAAGATTTGGTAAACAATTATATGTATTATTGTGCTATACGTATAACAAAAATAAATAAATGGGACCTGATTAAATTAAAAAGCTGCTACACAGCCAGGGAAACAATCAATAGAGCTAATAGAAAACCTACAGAATGGGAGAAAATATTTGCATGCTACACATCTGATAAAGAGTTAACAACCAGAATCTACAAAGAACTCAATGAAATCAGCAAGAAAACATCAAACAACCCCATTAAAAAGTGGGCAAAAAACATGAACAGAGTTTTCAAAAGAAGATAGAGTAATGGCCAATAAGCTTATGAAAAAAATGTTCAAC
>CAUYSK010034441.1:0-12368 GCA_963575035.1 Avahi laniger
ACAGCACAATACCTGAGAATGAAGGGTGGCGTTGCCATTTTGTAGATGGAGCAACAAAATCGTTCATGCCACCAAATTTTGTTGGACTTCTATACGTCCATGCAAGGACAGCCACAACAGCCAAAAACCAATGCGGGACACGGTTAGATGGTCTCAGCACAGCAAATGAAAGACATTTAGGTTAGAAATTCTCAAGTATTAATAAAATGAAAAAAGTTCGATCGGTAGCGGGAGCGGAGAGCGGACCCCAGAGAGCCCTGTGAAGCCCCACCGCCGCCGCCGGCCTAGTTACCATCACACATCAGGAGGAGCCGCAGCTGCCGCAGCCGGCCCCAGTCACCATCACCGTAACCATGAGCAGCGAGGCCGAGACCCAGCAGCCGCCCGCCGCCCCCCCCGCCGCCCCCGCCCTCAGCGCTGCCGACTCCAAGCCCGGCACCACGGGCAGCGGCGCAGGGAGCGGTGGCCCGGGCGGCCTCACATCGGCGGCGCCTGCCGGCGGGGACAAGAAGGTCATCGGTGAGGGCCAGGGCCGGGGGTGGGGCCGTATGGAAGCCTGGCAGCGGAACCGTTAGCCCAAGCTGGGCGAGCCGGGAAGCGCGCGGCCGGCGGGCACCGACTCCGCGGCGCGCGGCTGCCCTTCCCCCCAGCCCCCCCACTTGCCTTCGCGGGGGCCCGCCCGCCCAGCAGGCGCGTGCTCGCCGCCTCCCGCGCCCCCTGTGGACCCCGCGGGCCCAAGCGCCCCTCCCCCTGCGGCCGCGCGCCGCCTACCGCGTGTGCGACGGGGTCCCCTCCCCGCCGGCCGGCCTCGTGCGCTCGGGCCCGCACGCCGTTGTTCCCGGCTCCCCCACCCAGCTCCCTTCCGCGTGTGCCCCGAGGGCGCGGCGCGCCGCCTACGCAGGCCGGAGTGGGCAGGGGCGGCTTCCCCTTCCCTCACGTGCTCTCCGCCCGCGGCCTGTGCACACACCCATCTTGGTCCCGCGCCCCGGGCCTGCCCTGGGGCGCCCCGTGGCTTTGAATTCACCCACGTGTACGGCGAAGGCGTCGTAGTGGCCCCAGCGCGGCCCGGCAGACGGGCTTCGGAGAGAAAAGGCTGTCAGGTGGCTGCGGCCGGCAGCGTGCGAGGGACCGGATGCAGAAGCCGGGCTGTTTTAAAAGGGATATCTGGTAATCGTGGGTTGTTTTGCTTTGTTTTCCAGCAACGAAGGTTTTGGGGACAGTAAAATGGTTCAATGTAAGAAACGGATATGGTTTCATCAACAGGTGAGCTGCCCCGCTCTGAAGCTTCCATCCCCCGTTTTCTCATATTTGTTGCTCTGTGGGCTTTGCGGGGCTTGGGATTGTTTCAGGCGTGTGTAGGTACACGGCCGTGTTCCGAGGACAGTTGCTACTCTGGTGTATTGGTGTGGTTTTGTTTCCTTTGGAGGAATTAGAGGATGTAGAGATTGTCTTTGTTTTGCAGCTAAACACTAATTTGAAGCTAGTTTCACAGGCTTCGTTATGGTACAAAGTAATTTAAAAGGCAAGGAGAGTGAATGCACCATACTTTAATGTTATGGCAAACTGGGGAAACTACAGTCCAGTGCGTTTTTATTCTTGTCATGCTTTTATACTTTATTAGGTCCGCTGATTAACATAGGTTATTTATACCATGTTGACCTTTTTGGAGTAACATGATTTGACATGTCAAATATGTGAGCTTTTGTCGTATTAACCTTAAATATTGCCTTTGTTTAACGTTTCAAATGCACTGTCTAAATACCTCGGATATATTTCATATTAGGACTGCCTTGACCAGAGAGCTGTTCTCATTTGCTTATAGAGTAAATAATATATCTGATATAAAACGGTTCTTTCTCTTCCTCAGTATTCTCCCACTTCCTCCCCACCCCCCCAGCCATACTGATTAAATCAGTTTTATTAAAGCCCTGGCTATGGTTTATGAAAGTGTTCATAGCCCCAGGAAATTTAACATTGTTCCTCTTATTTGAAGGTAAAGCTATAAACAACATCTTTAGGAATTATTCTTAAAATTGTTAAATAGTGGTGATAACGTGCAGTGTACTCACTGTACTCTCCATGGGTTCCCTTGTGAGCCAGGCATCATTTTCAAGATGGCTGCCAAGGCTAGTACAGTTACATGGGTGTAGAGCACGGCTTACGCATGCCAATAGCAATCTTGGCCTTACAGGTAGGATACTTGGTACAATTTGAGCATTTTCTCTCTTAAGTCTTTCCTTTTGGAAATGTTAAACAGGTCATTAAAAGAGAACATTTAAGAATACTTGTGAAATAGACAACAAATGGGTGAGATGAAGCTTAAAAGCAGACATAATTGATAAAAGAAACCATTCATTTGATCAGCCGTACAGTATTGTGGAAACACTCAAAGCTAGGGATTTATAGACATTTGATGGTCTGTTCTCATTTGCAGTTGTAGGCAAACATTGTGTTTCTTTCAGAAATCCTTAGGATTATCCAGTTGTCTTACTGTTTGCCTTCCTTATAGGCCAAAGCTACATTTATGATCAATTTTTTGATAGTGGGTTACTAGTGAGGAAGCAAGGGTATGGTTAGGTGCCTATATATGATTGGTTTATTGGTAGCTTTTTAAGTGATCTCTGAATTTATTAGTGATTTAGTTTAGTTAATATTTCCATCTTAATTCTGATTCTTAAACCAATGGCTTTCAAATTTAAGTGTGCTTACTGTGGAAGAATGTTGCAAATGACAGGCTCTTTAGTTCCTCCTTCAAAGCTTTGATTTGTTAGGTCTCAGTACATTTTTAACAAGAATTTCAGGTTCATGGTTTGGGTCAAACCTTGAAAATCATTGCTTTTAATCCTTGACCCACTGTAATAAGGCAACTCAGGTGTGTACATATTAGAGGTGACTGAAACTTGCAGCTTCGGTGGATAAAGTGTAGTTTGTATTTAAGAAAGTTTAGTGACTTGCTATACTGCGTTTTGTTAAGTGGGCATTAGGTTATGACATTTTTTGAAGGTGAGTTTTTATCCAGATAAAAAGTAGTTCCTTATATTTTATAAGTATTCCATGAGATGCCATTCATTGAATATCTCTACCCTGACTTGGCCTCAGTGGGTCATCCTCCAGGGCAAGTTAAATGTAAATTGGCTTTAGGTCATCCTTGTTTGGACTACTTTATCTCTGTTTAGTCAAATTAACTGGTTAAGTATGCTGTATGTCTCTAAACTGGTCACTTTAATGATTGTGAGACTTTTTAATGCGGTACTGTGAAAATCTGACTCCAATTAAATCAGGGGAGGTTTGCCTTAATCAAGGAAAATGTAGGTCTTAAATGCAGTTTGGAAGCTAGCAGTGGGTTGTATATGTACTTTCTGTAGTAGAACAGATAAGATAACATAAAGGGCTGGAGGCACCTGGCTCCGCTGAGGAGGGAGACAGAAGGAGGTAACATGCCCTACCTTCTGTATAAAGGGGAGGGTGTAGGGTTTGAGATGGTGGTTGTAACTCTTAGTTCTAGGCCCTTAAGATATTTTTATAATTAAAATTGGAGGTACTTTATGTAAATTTTCTGCCTTTAAAGACATTTTCATTGTAAATGTTTATTCCAGCCTAAATTACCGCCTGTGATGAATTGTTACAGCCTTGTTAGAATTATTTCTTTAAAGGGTTTCCCCAGATAATTATATAGTGTACAAGAAGCTAAATAAGAAGTACAAAGCTTTTAAAATAGCAAAATTTGTTTGCATTATTTTGTTAGACGATGTGATCTACAAATTGTGAGAAACTCATTGAGTTATTCCTTTGTACGCTGTGTCTGAAAAAGAAATTGGACTATGTTGACTAGAGGGGTTTATTAGCCCCCCATTACTATTTGATTTTATTAGCTGTTAAGAATTAATCCATATTCATTAAACGCATGAGAGATAACCACGAAATCGCTCGGCAATAATTTATTTTTATTTTTTATTTTTTTTTTTTAAGACAGAATCTCACTCTTTTGCCCATGCTAGAGTGAGTGCTGTGGCGTCAGCCTAGCTCACAGCAACCTCAAACTCCTGGGCTCAAGCGATCCCCCTGCCTCCGCCTCCCGAGTAGCCAGGACTACAGGCATGTGCCATCATGTCCGGCTAATTTTTTCTATATATTTTTAGTTGTCCAATTAATTTCTTTCCAATTTTAGTAGAGACGGAGTCTCGCTCTTGGCTCAGGCTGGTTTCGAACTCCTGAGCTCAAAGAATCCACCCACCTTGGCCTCCCAGAGAGCTGGGATTGCAGACGTGAGCCACCGCGCCTGGCCCAATGATTTATTTTTTCAGTGGAACATGCACACATCTTTTATAATGACCAGAATAGAAATATTGTTAAGTTCTGACTTAAATGCCTAAATTAATCATTCTGAAGTTTTAAGGTGAGCAGGGAATTTGGAGCAAAGGAAATAAATAGAGCAGAGGTCATAAACTTGTCAACTACTGGCTAAATCTTACCCCCAGATGTTTTGATTGGACAGTACAGTGTCTTTAAAGGAATTGGAAGTAATGACTAACATTAAAGATTCAAGAGATGACGCCAAAAATAATTCACATTGTCATATTTTTAAGATCTGAGCTTTAGCTAGTTTGAGGGGCCTGTTTTTCCACATAAATAAAAACCAGCTGGCCCTGAGTATTGTCACCACCTTTTAGATAGGCATGCATTTCTTTTTTTCTTCTTTTTAACCAGTCTGTCACACTTAATTGTCTTATCTTGATGACTGCCCTTCCCACCTGGCTTTGCGTATGCATTTAAGTTTATTACCCATGGTCTAGAAAGGTGTAATAAACCAAGCCAGGGAAAGGCTTAGTTATTACTTCTTTAGAAACATACTTTTAGTCATGCCTGTCAAGTTTTGTTTCCATTGGGGAGGGGAGCTCCTTGTGGGGGTTCCATACCTATATATAACTAATGGGTGATTCCTTCGCACATTGATAATAGATGTAGCTAGCATGTATTTATACCAAGATCTATTGTCACTGCTTAAAATGAACTAATTTGTTTAATCCTCCAAAAACCTTTAAAGAATCCATATTGTTATTCTGAGGTTTGAAGATGTTGTTTACTTGACCCATAAGCATAGCTAGTAAGTAGCAGAGTTGGGATTTGAACTCAAGTTTTCTGATTCTGGCATTTGTGTTCACCGGCTATTATGCTATCTCTGAAATAGACCTAGTTATCTTCAAATTGGTTGTTGTCCACATAGTTACAGATGATTTTTTAGGATGGCTATTTTTAGTCAGTAGTCATTGAAAGACTTTTCTTTTTTGTTGTTTTTTTGTTTTTGTTTTTGTTTTTTTTATTTGAGACAAGAGAGTCTAGCTCTGTTGCCCTGGCTAGAGTGCCGTAGCGTCAGCCTAACTCACGGCAACCTCAAACCTCCTGGGTTCAAGCAATCCTGTCTCAGCTTCCCGAGTAGCTGGGACTACAGGCATGCACCACCATGCCCGGCTAATTTTTTTTCTATATATGTATTTTTAGTTGCCCAGATAATTTCTTTCTACTTTCAGTAGAGATGAGGTCTCACTCTTGTTCAGGCTGGTCTCGAACTCCTGACCTTGAGCCATCCACCCACCTTGGCCTCCCAGAGTATTAGGGTTACTGGCGTCAGCCACCCCACCTGGCCAAAAAGACTTACGTGGTCTCTAGCATGTCTCTGGTGCTCCTCTGTGCTGACTGCTGGTTCTGCAGATGTGAAAAGCTTTCTCCCTTTGATATTCTAATCTGTGAGATTTGGGATTGCTAAAAGTTCTAGTTTTTAGCATGCAGGTCAGCTCTACAAATTAAAAGATTTGCTCGTTGGACTTACCTCACTTAAGAATCTTTTTATTTTGTTTATATATGGCCTGTGGGATAAGAATGGGTATTACCTTTTTAAACCATTGTTTGGAGTTGGGGGGAGGCATAGGCAGCAGAATATGTGACCACACAAAGTCTCAAATAATGTGTGATTCTTTTAGGAGACAGGATCTTGCTCTGTTGCCCAGGCTGGTGCGCAGTGGCAGGATCATAGCTCACAGCAACCCCAGACTCCTGGGCTCAAGTGATCCTCTTGCCTCAGCCTCCTGAGTAACTGGGGCAACTGTCGTGCACTAGCATATCCAGCTAATTTTTCTATTTTTAGTAGTCGGGGTCTCCCTCTTGCCTAAGCTGATTTTCAACTCCTGGCCTCAAGCAGTCCTCCCTCCTCAGCCTCCCAACTTCCCAAAGTGCCAGGATTGTACTTTGCCAGCCACGGTGCCTGGCCTAGATTTTACTTTTTTTTTTTTTTTTAAAGGATTATTGAGTGGGGGAAGAAAGAATATTCAACAGACCTTGTGTTGGCCCACAAAGTCTTAAATATTTACTGTTTGCTCCCTTACCAGAAGTGTTTGCAGAACCCTAGTCTAATTACATGTAATAATTTTGAGTGCTGCAGGGGAGTATGTAAGGATGCTTGTTACTTCTTGCCCTCTCCTAAAATTGGAGAAACCATATGCTGTAGTCTATCTCTAAAGCTAAAATGTACAGATTTTCAGAACTGGTGCTTTTTGAGATTTCAACGTAATAAAGACCAGGGCCTGTAGAACCAAAGTCTACCACTGTGAGCAAGTTACTACTGTATTTCAGTTCCCTAATTTGTGGAATGTGGGGTTGGTAGTATGTACCTAAGGATTGAGTAATATATTTGAAGCAGTTAGCGTAATATTTGAAACTTAAACTTATAGTAAACGTAAGCTGTTATATGACTAGTCTTTTTCTTTTTGCAGATGATGAAAAAGATGAGGCAGCTTTCCTGTGTTACACAACTGTTAATAGTAGAATCAAGACTAAAAATCGAGTGACCTGTTAAGTGGTGCCTTGAATTTCTGGGTAGTCATTTAACAAGTTGCAATTAGATTGATTTAATGTACCCAAACCATAGTATTCTATCTTGGTGGAAACTGCATTTTTTGAGCTGTCAAGTTTCCTCCTGAAATCCAGATACACTTTGGTTATGGTAACTCTATATTGGGCTGGTTTAGTGTCAACAAAATGAGTACTTTGTTGTCTGGCATGACATTAGTGAGCCTGTGTTGGTTTCCACATATCTGTGTACCCACAGAATATCTCCCTAAGCTGTTTTTGAGGGATTGACATTACCTTTGTATGTATTGCCAGCCCTATGCCCCTGTTGAAAATCACTGTTAGAACTAGTTAATGATGGCTCTAATTTGTTTCTATGGTGCCAATGAAACTATGGACAGATGGGCATTATGACCAGCCATCAATTTTCTAGGTATCCTAATATTCATCTAGCTCAAAAGATCAGTTTTCACTCAGTTGCTTTTGAGTAGCTTTTGCGATGTTCCTGTTTTAAGATTGAAAATCCAGGCCGGCGCAGGGGCTCACAGCTATAATTCCAACACTTTGGGAGGCAGAGGCAGGAGGATCCCTTGAGGTCATGAATTCGAGAACAGTGAGCAACATAGCAACACCCCATCTCTACAAAAAATAGAAAAATTAGCAGGGCATGCTGGTGCATGCACATAGTCCCAGCTACTCAGGAGGCTGAGGCAGGAGGATCACTTGAGGCCAGGATTGAAGTTACAGTGAGCTGTAAAGATGCCAGTGCATTCTAGCCCAGGCAACAAAACAAGACTCTGTCTCAAAAAACATAAAACATTGAAAATTATCCTGTTCACAAAAATTAAATGTTTTTAAGTTGTAATAGTCCAAGCTATAACTTCTGAGTCAGAATTAAAGTTAATTTTGTATGGATCCTTTAATGTGTACATTGTTCCATAGATCAGCAAGAAGCTAATAGTAAGCCCGTCAGTCTAGCTCATTGTCAGGCAAGTCACTAAAGGCCTGGAAGTTTTCTCTTGGTATCATCACCTTAATCCCAGCATTCAAGCTAAAAAAAATGAAAAACACCTCAAATTATTCTCCACTTTCTCACTTTTAACATCCAGTTATATGCACAAGTATTTGCCATTATAGCCCAAGAAGGATAGCTCAAATATCTCTGTCATACATGGCCACTTAGTCCAGTCCATCATCATTTCTAGTCTCGGCTTCTGGAGTACCTTTTATAACTAACTGGCCAGGTCCTCTCACATTCAAATTTACCTCTTCATCCAACGTCCATAGTTTACATTAGGGTTCACTTTGTGCTTCATGTTCTAAGGGAGGTTAATGACCTTAAGGAAAGTTGGGAATTGGAAGTGGTGAAAAGGGAGTGGTTAAGAGTGAAATGAGAAAGTAATTCAGACCTGTTGGTAACCATGCTCTCTATAGAGACAAGAGTGGGGTGTGCTGGAACATTGTTAATGTTTAATAGGAAGAGTAGCAGAATATATATCACTAGTCACTGCTGCCCTCTTAATTATGGCTCAGTGGGTCACACTTCGATTTCTTAGTCTATTTTTGCATATCCTCAGGTAATGAGGTTACAGCTGTTTGCCACTGCTTGGTCTTTAAAGGAGAGATCATGGTAGCTTGTTTCATGTGTTTGTTTTCCAGATTTTCTAGTAGCTAGTTGGCAGTTAGAAGATCTGGGGAAATACAGGGGAACTGATGTGCCCAGTGATCAGGCATATTCTTAATCTTTGGCAACATGAAATGTGTTCCATTTTCTAACTTGTACAACTTGGTTCTGTCTTGCAGGAATGACACCAAGGAAGATGTATTTGTACACCAGGTGAGTTCTTATGTAGATATCTGAGCTTCTAACTCAAGGTTTGTGAGAAGAAAAGGGTGTGTCTTTTCAACCTTTTGTTCCCTTGCAAAAGGTTATTAAGTCCAACCACTCATTAATTTAGTTCTTACAGGAAGAGTGGTAGCATACTTGAAGTGTAATACATTGAAACAATTGTATTGGAGCTCACTTAAAATACCTGTTTCAAATTGGTATTTTCTTAATTAATAGCTATAACTTTGTAAAATGTTGAATTTGTTTAACTCATTTCACTAAATTTTCATGCCTAATTTCAGATAAACAAATAACCTCCGTGATTCTAAACTTGAACTGATGTTGCATAAATAACTAACTTCAGCAAGAAGTTTTCAGTTGCTGTGAGGGCTACTTGTAGGGACGGATCACCATAATCATGGGAAATAAGACAGAGCTGGAAAACAGTAATTGAAGTGGATACTAGAGAACTAGCAAAAAAGAGCATATCGGTCTTGCTACTTATTCTTAAGCACTTTGAATGGGTGGTGCCCCCCCCAACCCTTGGAGAGTTTTGATTGGCTTGAAATACAAAAAAAAATCCTCACTAGTTTAAGGTTAAATGAAAGGTAGTCAGTGTGGCAAAGTTGGTAATTGCTCATGAGATTATTTTTAGATTGGCTTCCAGTGTTTGAGGAGGAGAAAACTATAACATAGGATAAGTGCTACATGCTGAACTTTCTCCTCAAGTGTCATTTAAGGGAAATGTTTTGAAAATGCATGGACAATAAGGAATTAAGATTGCTAAAGCAAGCCACTGCCAAGTGAACGCTAATATCTCAAACTTAAGTATGTTATAGGCTTCATTGGACTTACTCATCCTCAAAGGTCTGAAATGGGTAGGAAAGACACGTTTGTATGTTCTCTGCTGTGCAATTGTTCAGTAAGACTGAAATATTGTCAACTTGTGTTAAATTATGTTAAGAACTTTTTAACCACTTTTTTAATACTATAATCCAGAAATCGAAAGACCTAAAGTCAATTTGCATACTCACATGTTTATTCAGGCAGATGAGCTTGGATGACAGCATGCTTCTTAGGAAGGGCTGTCTTAGGTTGGTGCTTTATAGCTCTTTGAAGTGTCCTATACAGCATTCAGTGACAATCAGAGGGGAAGCCAGATCAATTTCTAGTACATCCAGAACCCTATCAGATAATCCCAGGGTCAAATGTAAGTATGAAAACATTTAAATTCTGAATGTAAATAAATACAAGACTACTCAGACAAAATGTTATTTTGAAGCAAATGTTTGATTTACAAAGTTGGTATTCTTGTTTGGGTAAAGACAATTCACCTGTTCTTTACTTTCCTTCTCATGTTCAAAAGAATACATAGATATAGGAACAAGAGACAGCAAGGCTTGTCTTGCTGCCTGTTGGCAACCCTCAAGGGTGGTGGGGGTGAGGGAGTTGGAGGTGTTAACTGAAATAAGAGTTTTGGGTTGCTAATTATCCATACTTCTGCTATCCCCCGTGACTGCAGGTAATTGATAGTTGGCTATATATGAAAGGTATGAAAACTGACAGTTTAGATGACAGATGAGATCAATTATTTGACTCACCCAGTTGTTGATTTACAAGGTGTCACCAATATGCTTTCCTCTTTATTTTGAAAGTGGTTTCAACAAGTAGTTGTTTCTTGGGACTTTGGCTGCTCAGGTCTTAGTGGTGTATGTATCAGGGAGACTGCAGTTCTGGGCAACTTAGCTTATTTGGCCTCAGATTTGTCGGTTTTCCTGCCTCTGGAGTGGAAATGCATGAGTGATCCTTTAACGGATATCGCTGTGATATGGAATGAACATGGGATTAGGAGTCCCAAGACCTGGGTTTAGAAAAAGTCCCTGCTGTGCTACTTACTATCTGTGTGACTTTTCAGCAAGTCACGTAACTTTTTTAAAAGCCTATATCTGTAAAAAAGGAGTGATGATACCTCCTATCTTTTATCATAAGGAGATTAAGTACATAATATGTGAAAGAACTTTGTAAGTATTACATAAAAATGTGAGGTGTTATTCTTCCCCTTCTACTTTGCCCTCAACAGTCTGGAGAAGTAGAAGTAACAGATCTCTGAAGATTTATTGTATTTCTGGGGAGGTAATAACCAACAGTCTTGTGCAGTCAGATAATTTAAAGAATGACATAGTTGATACATGTGAATTGCATTTCCACTGAAGTATTATTGTCACAGAACGAAAGGGATTTTGGTTGACATTTGTAATTGAGTTTGATATGGTAACAGGGACAAAGTTGATTTGGTTAACTTTTGAAGTGTGTAAACCAAACTCGCCTGTCATCTAAACGGGCCCTGTGTGGGGCTAGCTTCTACTATTAAGTGCAGTCTTTGGGGGATAGATGGATATCCTCATTTTGTAGTCATATATGCTGCTTTTGCTAAAAGCATTTTAAAAAATATTGTGTCTGTCTTGGGTGTTAAATTACATGTTTTAGTTTTGTAAATAGCGGTAAAATGCTGGGGCCTTGTAATATTGGAGTATTTTGGTTGAGGATGGGGTAGCATGGTCTCTGCATTCCTAAATTTATTGACAGTTTGGTCTTATTTAAAGTAAATCTTAAAATTTAAGTGTATATCCAAGCTAATATAATATTGACTCTGGTACATTTTAAATACAAAAGCACATTATTCTCCCCTGTTAATCTATTTTTGGAATGTGATATTACTAGACTGCCATAAAGAAGAATAACCCCAGGAAGTACCTTCGCAGTGTAGGAGATGGAGAAACTGTGGAGTTTGATGTTGTTGAAGGAGAAAAGGTGAGGATGCTTTTTGTGTAAAGGTTTGACTACGGTATGGAAATATTTTGGAGAGCTCATCCAATTAGGATGGTGGCTCTGATGTGGATGGCTGTGTTCAGGTGACCACATGAACACTGGTGCATCAAGCCTAATGCGGTGGCTGCAGTTAGTGAGCAATCTCTTCAGAACAGTGAGGAGGTGATACTTAGTCGTTCCTGTGCACCCCTGGCTACGCAGACACCCCCCCCACCACCACTTTTTTCTTTTTCTTGTCCTTTTTTTTTTTCCCCTGTGACGTTGTGTGAAATTCTTGGAATGTGTTCTGATTTCCTTTGTCACTGTCAATATGTAATGGCTTTTGTAGGGTGCAGAGGCAGCAAATGTTACAGGCCCTGGTGGAATTCCAGTTCAAGGCAGTAAATATGCAGCAGACCGTAACCATTACAGACGCTATCCACGTCGCAGGGGTCCTCCACGCAATTACCAGCAGAATTATCAGAACAGTGAGAGTGGGGAAAAGAATGAGGGATCGGAGAGTGCTCCTGAAGGCCAGGCCCAACAACGCCGGCCCTACCGCAGGCGAAGGTTCCCACCTTACTACATGCGGAGACCCTATGGGCGTCGACCACAGTATTCCAACCCTCCTGTACAGGGAGAAGTGATGGAGGTAAGTTTCACCAAAAGAAAAAGGATCAGCAATAGCTGATAACTTTTGGTAGGACTGTATTTAAACCATCTCCTGGAGTTCTTCCCCAACAGTGAAGCTACTTACTAAAATCATGGAAAATGCTTTGATTCTTAAGAACTAACAAAAGGATTAATAATTTATAATGTAGTCATAATTACTAGGTGATTGGGCTTTAGTGGGGGTTTTATTGTGGAAGTTTTTTTTAAAAACTCTAGT
>CAUYSK010034442.1:0-82840 GCA_963575035.1 Avahi laniger
AGGCTGGTCTCGAACTCCTGGCCTCAAGCAATCTTCCTCCCTCAGCCTCACAAACTGTTGGGATTATAGGCATGAACCACTGTGGCCATCCAAATTTTATAATATTTCTAGATCCAACTCCAACAGAATAGTTAAATCATGAGTGAATCCAAAGCATGGATTTTATATGATTTTCATTTAATATCATTTTTCACATTAAAAAATAATAATGATTATCTACTGTGAGCCAGCTGTTTTGCTAGGCTGGTGGTAGCAAGAAAGCTAAAACTAGTGTGTCAATCACAGTGAATCTGTAGTAAGTAGCTGCCCTGAAGTGTGGTGTTCAGAAATACTATGGGGATCTGGCTAGTTTCAGGGAAAAAAAAAAAAATGTCATGATTAATTTGTAATATCTGCCCCAGACGCAGAATTGAAGAGTGGAGGCATATGTGTCATATATTTCCCATGCATGAACTAGGCACTGAGGATATATAAGTGAATCAAATGTGGTTCCTGACTTCAAGTAGCTCTTTTGTGGCTGGGGGAAAGTGAGGCATATCATCATACAAATTCAACACAGAGAGACAAGAATAAGACCTGGAGGCTATCACAGAGAGAGTTAGCTTCAAAGATTAGAGGATGCTTGAGCTGAGTCTGGAAGGGTGAGTGCGAGCTGACCAAGTGTGCAGCGTGGGGGGAGTATGGAAGAGGATGCTATGGGTAGAAGGAATATTGGCACGGAGCACAGAAGGGGGAACCAGCCAGCACGTTCCGGGCGCTCTGAGCTTCACTGGAGTGTGGGGGGTTTATGGAGGAAACACTTCCCACCTTTCCTTTGATCATGTTTTCCAGGGCAGCTCTCTCCACAGTCTTCACCCTGTCGCTGGGGGAGGATGTTAATACATTTTTTCACTTTCGGTTCTGTGAAGTTATTCAGCATGGCAAAGGAATGGATGTTCAGCATAATTAAATAATATGGTTAGGAGAGTATTATATACACAAGAAATAATTTTTATTCCAATTTTAAAATTGATACATATGCTTTTAACTAAAACAAAGCTCAACATATTTTATAATATATATGCACTTTTACTGCTTCTTTGTGATAATTTATTTTCATTACCATGATTAATTTCATAACTGAGATTTGCATATTTAATAAAGATGAATGTGAATCTAATTTATGATATATCTTAGAACTACTCTTAAAAATATAAATCACTCAAAATCACTCAAATTGACTTGTTTTTCTTGGCATTTTTGTCTCTTTTTTGCATATTGTAACTACTAAAGCTTTCCCCTGGGTGGAAAACTAGGTAACAGTATCTTCACTGTTACCCTGGGAAATGTTTCATTTTCTTGGGGAAAAAGGTAGGATACAATCAAGTGGTCGAGGGGCCACTTTTGAAAGTGTGTTGAGACCGTAACCAGGCACAATTCATAACAGGCTTTTTTCAGAGTTGCTACCAGCATACTTCTACCCTCTTTACACTTAAAATGAAATTCTCTACTCCAAGGAGACACGGAGGTGAAGCAAAAATTAAGAATAAAAGATGAATAAGTCGTTTGGGGGTGGTATGAAGGAAATACTAATTGAATTGGAGGAAAAGTTCATCCTGGGAAAAAAGATCCACTATTTTTAGCGTAATTTGGTGTCTTTGCTATTGTTAGTTATGGGGAAATTTGGATGTATCAGAACTACTCCTTTAAAGAATGAGATAACTGTGCCTATTGACAAATTATCACTATACCCATCATGACTAACCATTTTGACCTAGTTTTCCTATTCATTACCTAATCCCTGTATATTTGTACAGATATTTTTTTCCTACCAATTTCTACCATACCCTATACACTTTGCACATTTGGAAGTATGAGCCATATTGGAATGTGAATTCACCACTATCAGCCAAACTAGCTGGAAGCAAAACCATTTTTTACTCTAGAATATTAAATATAAGAAATTGCCTGGAAATATGAAGATGAGGCTCAAAAGACTAGGATAAATATTCCCTGTATTTTCTGAAAAATACCAATATACCAATACAGAAATATAAGCCATTTATTTCCTTTAGCATTGGTATATGATCCATAGTTTCCTCACAAGAAGTAAGTTTTATTTTTGCCAACTATATATGATTTGCTTTTAAATCATTATTCAAACTATAATAGTAAGTTCTGCTTTCAGATATGTATAATATATGAATTAATAAATGATAACACAATAGAAAAAAGGCTCTGAATGAAACAATTTTCTCAGAACGAGCAACAATCCTACAAACAAGAATAAAAAAGTAGATGCAATCTTCCTTATCTTACTGAGATGTCTAATTCCATTCTCTGTGGGAGACTTACCAAACGAACTTAGATAAAACAGCTAGGATCATTTATGTGCAGGTAATTACAACTATATTAACCTCTGAAAATGGTTTTGAAGAGATCACTGTCAATCTGGGCAATTCCTAAAAACTGCGCTCTGTGGGCAACACAAAGCTCAGTGTTAACCAACGCCCTGGTGAATGCTGAGTTGCAGACAGCACCTAGTTGAATTTGGGAGAAAATACTTGGATTCTTAGTTCTCCTGAGCTCAGAATTAATACAATCCCATTCTATTACAAATTCTTCATCTAAAGGTCCCCTATCTGCAGTCAGATTCTACTTCCTCAAGATGACAGGCTTCATTTGGATTTCCAAGCATCCTGATGTAGCAACTCAGATGAATTACACACAAGATAAAAGTGATCATTGCCCTCATTTGGGAAGTCATCCTTCAGTGCTTAACAAACTTTCCAAAATTTGCATTTTAATATAAAGCCTTCAGATCCTTAGTCTGGAAATCAACCCTTTGCTTTGTTATCTATAACAGAGTTTGTAAGGATAGATAACTTACTGAAAACTCCTGGGCTTCTAGGCGGTGGTTTATTGAAAAAGCTTGGGCTTTACAGGCTGACAGTTGGGTTTAAGCCTCACGTCATCCTTTACTGGTTGTGTGGAGGGCTTTGCACAGCTTCCTCTGGGACAGTAACATCTATCTCTTAGAGCTGTTATAAAGATTAAATGTGAACCGCAGCACAATGCCTACCAAACACAGAAATACACTTAGTGCCTCTGTTTCTTAGTGCCTATATTGCTAAATTGTATTTTTTGTGACATGGTGCCCATTCCCTGACTATAAGCTCCCTGGTGGCTTGTACCCTGACTTGGCCATCTCTGCAGCCTAAGCCTGAGTGCACTGCTTGACACAAAGCAAGCTCTCAACACCTCCTTTACATTAAAGAGGAGGCACTTGATAGTCAGTGCTTCTCAAACTTTAATGTACGTATGAATCACCAAGGAATCTTATTAAAATGCCTACTATGATACATAAAACCTGGGGTGGGCCCCAAGACATTGCATTTCTGACAAGAACAAGGTAGACCCATGCTTCTAGAACAACACTTTCAGTAACTGGGTGCTGGTTTCCTTTCCTTTCTTTTCCTTACTTTTTGACTACCACAATATTCCATGATGTGGCAACAACGAGCTGTTTGCGAGCAGTTCTTTGAAGGCTATTACACTATGCCCAACCACGTCCCTTCCTTGACACAATCACAAAGGGCAGGGGTACCCCGGATAATATCAGTGTGGAGATTATTTACTGATATATCTCTACTTTATTAGGACAAGCTATTAAGTGAACTCCAATATTAATAGTCAGAAACATAAAAAGCCTCTTAAGGAGGCATTAACCGTTTCACCATTCTTCTATTAATAGAAGGTAATGATACATAATAATATTCCAGTATAAGATACAAATTTATAAATCATTAACAGTTAATACCTTGTATTTCAAAAAAAGTACCATACCCTTCACTGTAGTGTTAACAGAATGAGTATTTATAAATATGCACGCCGGAAAGGCACACAGCCACGTTTGCAAAAGGAAAACTGTCATCTGGTTACCACACAGTGCCATCTGCTGGACAGTTGCTGATGTGCAGTGGGGAAAAAAAAATGGCAAGATGCCCTCTGGGAATAATAATATCAAATCTTCTGCAGCTTTTCAATGAGATTTACACAAACGCAGGCAACTTACTACAGTTCTGCACTGGCTTGTTTAGAAAGAAGATGTTATAGCCTCTAGGCTTGTTTGCTTAGAAAAGGAGAACGTTTTTATAGAGATACGCATATTGGTGTGGGGCTAAAGGCTGAATACAGAAATCCCCCTTGGCCATGGAGAGCAAAGAACTGTTTCTTTCTCCCAAAGAAAAACCTGGTTTTCTATGACCACTGGAGATAGATGATTCTTTATCAATAAAATATTAGTGCACACTATCTTACAGTACCCCTCACAAACAAGGAATTTATATAAATAAGCAGAAACTATGAATTCCTAATCTAGTTCACTTTTGAACACAAGGTCCTCTTGAACTCTAAAACTGGTCAAAATTTTTCAGCATAAATGGTAAAAAAAAAAAAATAAGTAGAAAAGACATAGGGCTTATAGAAGTCCTTCTTAATGACATCTTTCAAGGAAAACGCAACTTACTCTATCACAGTAATGGTATAATCTTGAAATGATTTAACAATTTCCTACCTGAATTAGCATTCAAGCCTAATTGCAAGAGTTAATCATTCAGGTCTCGAGCACTCTTCAAGTTCAAAAAAATTAAGCAGATGTGTGGATTTAACTGGACACATTAACGAATAACGATTAGTGCTATGAAATATCTACTTTGGGATGTTAGGAAAAATATACATAACCAGGTCCTTTTAAGTAATTTTCTATGGTGGATCTCAAAGCTTTCACTCAATGACCCTCAGAGTGGCTCTACAGAGGTTTTTCTAAGATTCAGAAGTGGAAAGTATGAATAAAATATGGATCAATAAAGTATCTTACAGGTACTTTAGAGGAACATTAACTGAATTGCCTTAGGTCACAAAGTCCTAACGGTGAGGAAAAAAAAGGACCTGGGACTCCCAGACACTAGGTTAAAACACCTAAAACACTTCCTCCCCCGGAATACATCTGGGGGCCAATTTCATAACTAATTTAAACAGCTTTCTGAGGCACATTAATTATGTAAGCTATCTGTACACCAGGCCACTCCGAAAGGAGAAAATGGCTTCCTTGTGACTCATGAATGGGGCTGCTGTTCTCCTCTTAGTGACACCAAGGTGCTCTGCAAGCCCTAGGAAGGAAGAGCTGCAGTGCCAACAGGGCTGGGAGCAGGGGTGGGGGCGGGAGGAGGGAGGGCAGGCTTCTCATGTGGCCGTCCTGTCTGCTAGCGCAGCACTCCTGGGCAGCCTGGGAAACTGACCTGTCTTTCCAATTGTCCCCTGCCCCCAGGCCTTCACTGCCCTCAGAGGGATGGTTTCCATCTATAAATTTTTGTGTCTGTACGGGAAGAGAGACTGCACCCCGGATTCCATCTCTACCAATGGTTAAGGCAGCATTACTCTTCTCTTCCCACATCCGTAATAATTTCCGATGCGCTGCAGTTTCAGGGGAGCTGAACCAGAGTTTCATCAGCAAACTCTTAAATGGTATGATGAAGAAAATTAAAATATGAAATATTTTAATATTCCGATTGAAACACCAAAACAAAACAAACACATCTAGAGTTGGTGAGGAAAAGAATTTCTGATGGTAACACAGCATCTGGTTAGGGTCAAAAAAAATGACAATGTTCTTTTATTATATGTGCTGAAGTCTAAAATCAAAATATGACTTTACCCTTTGAACTAACTAGAACTACAGCTGACTGAAATTTCATTTCTCTGATCCCCTTTTCTAGTTAAATTAAATTACTTACAATTCCCTAAGGTACACGGGCATTTCTGAGTCCCGCTGCAATTGTTCCTGCCATTTATTCATTCATCCGTGCTTGCCCGCATTGAGTAAATATTTATTAAGGCTAACCATGTACCACACACTGTTCTAGGGGCTAAGAATATAGCAGCATAGCAGATAAACAAGTCCCTGTTCTTGCGGAGTTGGTTTCTAGTAGGGTGAGACAGACAACAAATAAATAAACCAATAAATATTTATCGGGAATTAATAACTTATAAGAAGAAAGATGAAGATAAGGGGGCAGAGTGACAAGGCAGTTGTGTCTAAGTCATCAGAGAAAGCATTTCTGATAAAATGAAATCCAAATAGGGATCTGGAGGACGTGAGGGAGAGAAAGGTACAGCTGCACAGAGGAAGTGTGTTGCGAGCAGAGCAGCAGAAGGAAAAGCCGGTCCAGACGTTGTGAGAAGTGTACGCTTGGCAAGTTCAAGCAACAGCTAAGAGGCCGTGTGGTGCTCCAATGGGAATGTCATACAGGGCAGTGTTCCTCAATGCTTTGTAGTAAAGAACCAGCTGTCGGTTTTCTTCTGATCCATGGCATATTGGTAATTTTATAAAATGTAATTAAAATGTCAAGGTCACACCTACTGCTATAAGAGCTTCTGAATCTGTCTCCTCACAAACCATAACAATTCTCACATCAGCAGGGATCTGGGGACCACACCGAATTGCACTTAGGAGGGGTTCAGCAAGCCAGAATTAGTCCTTTCAATTTTTTTCAGAGGGGGCTGAACCACCACTAGAAGGTTTTAAGCAGAGAGACCGCTGTTCCTTTGAACTGGAATGCTCTTTCCTCTCCAACACGTGGCAAGATCTTGCTCAATTACATGACCCATATCCACTATTGACAGAGAAGATTTTCAGCCAGGAGCCCTCTAAGCACTCCACATTCATGGATATCCACCTGATCCCATGCCTTCTGTTCCACCCCTGCCAACAGTAATCATTTTTAATAACTTTTTCCTTTCTCCTTTTTATTTTTATTTTTTTCGTATACTCTTCATGGCCTTTATCTATACTATATTATGATTTGAGTACATGCCCCATCTCTCCAAACTGTCTGTAAATTCCTAGATATGAGAAACTATTTTATAAACCATTATTATGTTAACTTGACACTAAATAAGTGTTCTTGAATTGAGCTGTAAACTAGGTCTACAAAGATCAATCATCAATAATATGATCTGATGATATAAAATAATTTTTAAAAAGCCTATTTACAGCATCTTGAAAAGTGCTGACCTTTATTAAGCTCCCTGTTACTCTACAGATCAAATCCACAAAATGATTGCTGCTTCAAAAACTTTTGTAGTTCCAATCTCTTATCTACAGCATATTTCTTGAAATATATGGTCTGGTGGCTGGAACTGTTAACCATCCTTAGTGCTATATAGATCTCTTTTGTAATGAAATGTGTTGTAATGCAATTTGACCTATAGAGCCGAAGAATTTAAATGTTCCCTTAAAAAGTCAATGACCAAGAAACAGCATTGTTTGTATGTCCCAGACCTATAGTTAATTTTCAAATTAAAAGTAATGATCTGCTATGTTAAATGAGTAAGAGAATAATTAAACATCTGGATTAGGGAAGCATAAGATAAAAACCCAGTAGCAAGTTGAAAATTTGGCTTTCAATATTTTAGCTCAAAGAAGCAATGCAAGAAGATTATTGCTCTAAAATCCGATATGAAAAAGTTCACAGTAATTCTAACTTTCTTTTACTAGCAAAAACAGAGTTGGCTATACATTCTTGAGTGTTTGTGCCTTTGTACTGAACCAAGATTTACTGCGGTGAAATTCCTGATTTAAAAAAGAACAGTACCTAATCAAAGAATGTTATTTTTTCTCTCAAAATTACAACTTTCTTCTTTACAAAAAGAGGAAAATATCTTAAGAACAGAAAGACAATAGGATGGACTATCTAAATAGAGCAGATCTTTGCTATACTTGTTTTGCATGGACAGAAATATATTCAATTTCTCGCTGCAAAAAGAACTCCTTAATTTTGATACATACAGTTTTAAAAGGTCAGCAACACATTCTATTCATTCTATCTGCCTATCCCTCCATCCATCCATCCATCCGTTCATCCATCCACCCACCCATATACATTCCTCTCTCTCTCTCTCTCTCTCTCTATCTCCTCTTGCAATCTTCAAAGTGAAACAAGATCACGAGTTTTAAAGCAAAATATGACATATATCTTTACACCTATCTTCCTATATTCCTCAATGATCATTTTTCGTTATCAATTTTTCTATTTCTGCCTATTTTCCAAAGCCACTTTTCTCCTTTCCCTAAATTTAATCTTTTCTTTCTATATATAATTATCCATTCCTGTCAAACCACAGAAGAAAATTTAAATTAATCTCATAACTTTTACCCAGGTGTCTGTGTAAAGCAAGAACAGAAGAGGAACCAATGCCTTCCTTTGCCTGATCTTTTTGGACACCTCCCCACTTCTGAGGCTGTGACTTTTATTGACGTCTCCAGTTTGGTGGCTTCTGTGCCAGCATTTTGACCAGAAAAAAACAAACAAACAACAACAACAAAAAAAACAGATAAAATAACCCATCACCATATGAAAAAATCTATTAGAAATAAGAGAAAAACCTACTCCTAAATGACTTTTAAAAGAAAGGGTGAAAGGTCAAGAAATCTATTGTACAACATGGTGACTATAGTTAATAATATAGTGTGGTCTTCAAAATGCTAAGAGAGTGAATGTAAAGTGTTCTTACCACAAAAATTATAATGATGTGAGGTAATGCATGTATTAATTAGCTAGATTAAATCATTCCACAGTTGTGGAATGTTGTACATGGTAAACATCATGTTGTACATGGAAAATACATACAATTTTGTCTGCCAATTTAAAAAAATTTAAAAACAGGAAATTTTTTCATATTGTGTATTAAAAAAACCCATGACCAAAATTTGACCTTCCTGGACAGAAACTGGTGACCTTTGATTGATATGATTCAATATCAAAAAAGCTTGAAACTCATCATTAGTATCATTATTTTCACTTTAAATTAAAACACATAAGGCCGGGCGCGGTGGCTCACACCTGTAATCCTAGCTCTCTGGGAGGCCGAGGCAGGTGGATTGTTTGAGCTCAGGAGTTCGAAACCAGCCTGAGCAAGAGCGAGACCCCGTCTCTACTAAAAATAGAAAGAAATTAATCGGACAACTAAAAACATATGGAAAAAACTAGCCGGGCATGGTGGCGCATGCCTGTAGTCCCAGCTACTCGGGAGGCTGAGGCAGGAGGATCCCTTGAGCCCAGGAGTTTGAGGTTGCTGTGAGCTATGATGACGCCATGGCACTCTAGTCCAGGCAACACAGTGAGACTCTGTCTCAAAAAAAAAAAAAAAAAAAAACCACATAGAATGTAAGCACGTAGGGGTTCTCACCAGGCAAAGTTAGGGCAGCAGCAAAGGGTACGAGAGGCACACAGGAGCTTCCATATGCACTTGCTATATTTGTTTCTTAAATGGATCGATGGATACACAGTGTTATTTTATTCTTTATACCTTATGTGTTATAATTATCTCGTCCACTTCCAATATATAATAAAAAACAAAATTATTAAAGGCCATCCTTTGAAAAAAATTGTTATCGATAATGTTATCTGTTTAGAAAATGGCAGGAAAAAAACATCCATTTTCTATACGCACTTTTCATTAAAAATAAATGCACCAGAAAACCACATATAGTTTCTAAGAACTTTATTCATGAGAAAGATACTTCACAACTTTTTGGAGGGCTGTGAGGCAGTGACTATAAAAACACTTAGTACACTGCTTCATACACAACAAGTACTCAATGAACATCCTTGAAGTTGGATACAGATGGTTGAACAGGAAACAAAAATCTTCTATAGGAAGACATGTTGAGAAGAGTTTGGTATTAAACAACACTAAATTTTCAATTCCGTGTGAAAGGAAAAACATGATTCTTTATTCTAATGTAAATATACGAAGTGGTATTGGGAAGTAATGATTGGTAAAAGATGGGGTAATAATAGGCATCACATAATTAATCTCAACATATGGGCTACAGAAGGAAAGCTGCTTAAAAAATCCAACAGGTGGTTCATTTAATTTAAGCAAATGAAACTATGGTAAAACATGGAACTACTAGTTAAAATTTTATATTAAATATATCTCATCAGAGCAGGAGGAAAATGCATGCCGTTGCCCAGATAGACCAGGGAGTGACAGGGGAAAATTTGTACCAGCAACCACTGAAGCAATAGAAGCCACCACTGAAATGGAGGAGGAAGGAAAGAATCCTCTTTAAAAATATTATCTAAGTAAGGAAAACAAGAGGGCGGAGAGAAGACTCACTGGGGTATCTTTTGGCAAGCATTTTACATTGTCATCTCAACTAAATCTCTCAAAAGTATGAAATGGAGATGTTATTACCCTGTCTGTACAGACGAGGAAATCGTAGTTCCATGAAGTTAGCAAATTTACCCAAACAGACGCAAAGTTATAGCAGGAATTCAAATCCAGGTATGTTTGACTTCAAAGCCTATAATTTTTCTACCATGCCACTCTCCAAGTACAGAGAAGCCTAGAAAATATAGTTGAGGTGGAGGGATGTGACAGCAGTCATCTGCCCCCAAAATTGGTGAAACTAAAGAAAACAAAAATTAAACACAATTTTTATTTGAATCCTCACTGCAGCAGTTATTAGGGAAATCTGAAAGCTGAATCATCTTTTGAAGCAGAGAGGTCAAATTAATGTTAAGAATACAAGAACAGCTGAGATGGTCAACTGGAGACATCACTTGCTGGATTGTCCCAGCTGGAAGGTAGAAGATTGGGCTGAGGAAAGCAGAGAGCAGCTGCAGCTCGGGTGTGGATCACAGGGAGACAACAGAGACATCTGGGGACCCAACCGAGAAGAACTGTGAAGCTGAGAAAGAAGACAGAGAGGAGAAGACACCGGCACGGTCCAAACACAGACAGCCTGGCAGCCCAGTGAAAGGGTAAGGTACCTTCAGTGCACATCCGGATATTAAGCATACTGGAGGCGCATCCACCCTCCACGGGCCCAGGCACAGAAGCCCAACAGGAATGGGGTGTGGGGGAACCAGCGATCCACAGTTCAAGTGTTCAAAAGGGACACTCCACAGGAGAGTGCCACAAGACACCGGACTGGGGGCTTTCTTACACCTAGACCCTTCCTCCTCTGCACCTCCTCCAATCACGGCATCAGAGAGAGTAATTTTGCTCTTGGGCCAGCTGGTAGCCATGCCCCCTACCCCCATTGCAACCGTGAGGATACTCTGAACAGAGACGCACTTCAGCGGCTGCTTCTCCACAGAGGGTGCGCGTTCCCGGCTGAACTCGCCTCTGAGAGCAGGGCTGTGGGAATTTGTGAACTTCCCGCTCACAGGCATTTCGCTGAATTGCACGCTGGAGGCTTAGACAGGTGGCCAGGCCTAGTGCCCCCACCCGTACCCCCACCCCCCGGAACATGAAAGGGGTGCAGGGAGATGCTGGGGAGAGTTTCCGGACCTGGACTCCAGCAGCGAGGAAGCCCTCACGGACATACCCAATGGGAGAGTGTAGAGAGGCGCTGAGGAAAGGGGATCTGTGAGCATGGCCATCCCCCAGCCCCTCTGGAGAACCACCATATAAGATGGGCATGCAGCACTTGCAGTGAATGTGCTAGCCCCTGGTTCCCATGACAACCGAATGCCTGGGACATGCTGGCTGAAGAGGAGCAGCAGCCTATTCCCCCACTCATTACAATAGGGAGTGCAGCCTGAACCAAGAAACTCGAGAGTGCCCGCCTCTATCGGGTGGAAGCATGCCCCTGGCAGATGGACCTGTGGAGAGGGAGGCCTACCTCTCTCCCCTTGGGGTCTTGTGTTGGAACAGGAGTGCACAACTGGGGATCCCCCCACCCACCAGCATCCCTCAGAGACGCACGCTAGTGAGTCAAACACACGATTGAGGGGTAGTTTGAGAGCCAGGGCAGTGAGATCAGAACAGAGAGCCCAGATATAAAACCATCCTCATATAGCCACCTGATCTTTAGCAAAGCAGATAAAAACATACAGTGGGGAAAAGAATCCCTATTTAACAAATGGTGGGGACAATTGTATAGCCACATGCAGAAGACTGAAACAGCATCTGCACCTCTCATCTCTCACAAAAATTAATTCACAATGAATAACAGATTTAAACCTAAGGCATGAAACTGTAAGAATTCTAGAAGAAAAGGTTGAAAAAACTCTTACAGATATCGGCCTAGGCAAATAATTTATGAAAAGACCCCCAAAGGTAACCACAGCAACAACATAAATAAATAAATGAGACCTGATTAAATTAGAAAGCTTCTGCACAGCCAAGGAAACAGTCATTAGAGCGAATAGACAATCTACAGAATGGGAGAAAATATTTGCTTGCTATATTTCCAATAAAGGGCTAATAACAAGAATCTACAAGGAACTCAAGCAAATCAGCAAGAAAACATCAAACAACCCCATTAAAAAGAGGGCAAAAGACCTAACAGTAGCTTTTCAAAAGAAGAGACTAATGGCCAATAAACATAGGAAAAAATGCTCAACGTCTCTAATCATCAGGGAAATGAAAATCAAAACCACAATGAGGCATCACCTAACTCTAGTGAGAATGGCTTTTATCAAAAAGTCCCAAAACAATAAATGCTGGAGTGGATGCGGAAAGAAAGGGACACTTCACTTACAGACTGCTGGTGGGACTGCAAACTAGTACAACCTCTATGGAAAGTAGTATGGAAATACCTCAAAGAACTAAAAGGAGAACTGCCATTTGATTCAGCAATCCCACAACTGGGTATTTACCCAAAGGAAAAAAAGACATTTTATAAAAAAGACACTTGCACTCGAATGTTCATAGCAGCACAAGTGACAATTGCAAAGATGTGGAAACACACAACCCAAGTGCCCATCAATATATGAGTGGATCAATAAAATGTAGTGTATGTATACTATGGAGTACTACTCAGCCACAAAAAATGGTGAACTAATACCTTCTGTAACAACCTGGATGAAACTGAAGACCACCCTTCTAAGTGAAGTATCACAAGAATGGAAAAGCAACACCACATGTACTCACTATTAAATTGAAACTGATTGATCAACGCTGATGTGCAGATATGGTAGTAAAATTCAACAGAAATCAAGCAGGTGAGGGTGGGGGGAGAGAGGATGGACAAATTCACACCTAAGAGGTACAATGCACCCTATCTGGTAACTCTGACTCAAATTGTACAAAAGCAATTCACGTAATCAATGTTTGTACCTCCATAATATTCTAAAATTTTTTATGAAGTACATGATATTCTGGGTCTAGTTCACACATTGGACATAAATAAATCACCAAGAGTGTCTGGAATACACTTTAGAGTCTCAAGGAACGGCAGGATAAAACAGTGAAACACAAGGCCAAAATGTACAACTTGTCATTTACAAAGTTATCCTTATGCAAGGAGTCTAGAAGCTTGTCAGGATTCCACTACAGAATATGGGCTGCAGAGGTCTAGATCAGTAACTTCAACTTTCATGCATTGGCAGGCAGGCTCTAGAGGCACAATGCTCTAGATTCACTGTCAACACTCTGCATGGCTCATACATCTCTTTCTACAGTGTATTGCAGTTATTTATGTACATATCTTACCACCCCTAATTAGATTTTAAGCTGTTTAGCAAGGGCTATTTCTTACTCATCTTGTATTCCCTGACAGCCCGGCATACTGACCTGTACTTAATAGATACTCAATATTTCTTGAATTGAATCAACCCCTGACCACATACATAAGCACCACTCCTAGACAGAAGAGCACTGTGGTTTCTGTTGGGGTAAATACCGCTTCACTGATCTAGGCAAATTCTTTAGGAGGTTGAAATCAGTTTGTGACCAAGAGGAACTTCCAAACATACCTTTCTAAGTGAATTGTATGGTAATTGGGAAAACTGATTCAAAGCTCTAAGCAAGTAGGAAAGGTAAATGTATAATTTCTCTAAATGGAAAAGAGCTGACAACAACGTCTCTGATGCAGCTAACCTTAATCAACTTTTTAAACAATATATAAATCATATGGCTGATGAAGCCATATTCTAGATTGTATATAAGAAAGTGTCAGCTAATGAGCATAGAAATAGCAAAGAAAATAAAGCTAAATAGCTAAAAAAAAAAATGGTAGAGGTGGGAGAAATGAAAAGTGACAGGTATGTGTCACTAAAGACAAACTAATGATTAAAATACAAAAGCACCATATAGGATGATGGATTCTGAGCCATTCGTAACAATTCAGGGAAGCCAAGAAGGCACTTAAGCTCAGGCATCTTCTAAACACACAGGTCAAAAACTTAAAAGTATCATCAGGCAGGGTTTAGAAAAACAAAGTGTATCGTTTGTACCAAATCCAAATTCTGTAACTGTGTCTGATGACAGCCACACAGAATGAGAAAGGATCCAGAGAGACATGTGTAAAGCACGGTTCTCATCCTCTATATTGTTGACATCATGGGCCAGATAATTTGTTGTTGGGGACTGTCTGGTGCATTGTAGGACGTTTGGCATCATCCTGACCTCTGCCCACTAAATGCCAGCAGTCCCCTCCCAGTTGTGACAACCAAATTGCCGAATGTCCTCCGGGGGGCAAAATCATCTGGCTTCAGAACCGCTGCTTTAAAGTGATCAAGTGACTCTGCAGCTGGAGATGGAATCTGATACGCATATGACAGAAATAAACACTCCGTGAGAGAGCTGGTGCAAATATGCATATATTTGTCAAATTCCAGCTCCAGCGTAGCTGAGGGAAGCATTTTTAAGGGAAATATCATAGAGGTATTACTAAACAGGATGCAAGTTGGTGAATTTAATTTCATCTTGAGAAGTGGATCAGGGCTGGAAAAAATAGGTTGAAGAAATGTTTGGCAAAGTCACATGTGGACAGACCCCCAATTTTTTATGTTAATCTCTTAGAAGGCAATGCTGTTCCTCCACAGAACATCTCTTGGTGCAAAGACAAGGAATATCAGTGTAGTCTCATATAGTATAAAAGTTTAAAATGTTAGGCTAAAATTATTTGTATTCTCTAGTTCTAACTTTGAAACATTATTTCTATTCATTCTGAGTTTCATGAAATGGACCTAGTTTAACTGCAGAAATTATTTCTTGTTTGAGGTTAGCCAAATTTGGGCATGGACATGGAGATGGAAAAGGGATAAAGGTTGGGTTCATGCTTCTGATAGGTTTACTGGCAACATGTGCTGTCAGACTGGAAAGAATGGTGCATGACCAATAGGATGTAAACTGTTAGTCAGTGCTAGGATGTACAGTCATGGCCTTTGTATGTTACCACTTCATAACGAACCACTGCATTTCCAAAGGCTACCTACCAGTTTGGTCTCCCTGGCACTGTTACTCTATGGCCTTTTCTCACTGTGCATTTCACTGGGAACCTTAACATTACAGTTTGCATTACAGCCTGCACAGTAGTCAAGAACGTGAGATTTGCAATCAAAGCCTAATTTTTACCATTTATACTCTGTGTAACCTTGACCATAAGGCATAACTCTTCTGAGCCTCATTTTTTCATGTGTAAAATGAAGGTATTAATAACCAATCTGTCAGCACTGAAGTGAGGCATAAACAAGGTTGAAAAGCTCCTACTGGAATTGTTACAGGTTGGAAAGGGAGGTCTTCTGAGCCTTTGCTTAGGCATTTGGGTCTGGAGTATGTATTGTTGAAGGATTAGGCAATGTTACAGTTTACTTACCGGTTTCTCCTTTTACAAACAGGAACACCTTATGAAAACCTGTGGTAACTGTTTTAGAACACTTTCTACTTTTCTCCTAGTTAATATATAAGAGCTATATATTCCAAGCATTCACTTGGGAACGAGAGAGAGGATTAAATCTATCTACTATTACCTCCATCTTTGGAAAATAAAATCTGCCACAGCGATGCTGTGTGATTTGGAATTCAATGTTAATCCCAAAGATGTTTAGGAGTCATAGTCGGAAGTTTAGACTACTGGAGTACTTTATGGCTTTAAACTATCATAATACTCTACATCTGGTACAGATCCATAAGGGATATGCAGACATTCTCAATTTTGTTTTCTATTTTTTATCCACAGGTGTATAATTTGACTATGGAATATCCATCTAAAAGAATCTGGTTGATTACATATATTCTGAATACTAAAATCTCTCAGTTATAGTCCAAATTAATACATATTTTGTATTTTCTCCCAGCTTATCATAAGTCCCTGGGACTGCGATTTCTCTATAAAATAAAGATCTCTTGAAAAATCTTCTGTTTGCTTTCAGAGCACTGTCATCAATACACAATCTTTTTGATAAAAGGATTTTTATAATGCTCATATATTTCCTATAGTTTTGTAAATGGAAAATGGTGTTGATGATGACATGATAATTTATATCTTAATCGCTGAGCAGATCATTGCAGCTGAGTTTTCTATTGAAAAATTCAATTACATTTCTCTACATTTTAACACCACTGCCAAAAGATGTACTAAAATCTTTCCTGACTCTTTTCTAGGCAAAAACAAGTTCTGTTACAAAGAGTCTCTTATGATTCTTGAAGGACATTTCTCCTCATCAGTATGTGATCTGGGGAAGATACATGCTGTTTCAAGATACAGACTCATCAGTTAGTCCTTTGGTAAATTTAAAAGCTTTGACTGTCTGACTGCAAAGCTATCACCTGAGAGCTATTACTCTTACAGTACCAATCCTTTCCAGAAGAATGTATGTCCTGCATCTTTTTTAATGGAATGTGCATTTATTCCTCAGCTCCAGGGCTTGGGTCATTGATCTCAGATCCAGTACATTAACATAGCGGTTGTTCAACAAATGCCTGTTTACAAGAATCTTATGATTACACGTGGCTTCCACGAATATATAATTCATGTACCATTATGCTGACTTTTTATATTTGGCTAGAATTTTAGATTTTTAAATTTCTTGTGGCTTATGTTTCATGAGATGGTCATTATATTCACATTCTAAGATATATTACATTTCACGTATACATACCTTGTCTTTGTGCTACAAAAGTCAAACCTATAAGAATTGGTTATAAGATGCATGAAAGTAGGAACCATGTCTATCTTTTTATTTCCTGCACCTAGAACAAGGCCTCAGAGAACACCTAGAACAGAGTAGGTATTCAATAAACATTGAATAAACACCTACACCTAGAACAGAGTAGGCATTCAATAAACATTTGTAAAGTAATGCAATGATTGAATAAATGAAAGAATTAAGATATCATTCTTAGGTCATCTTGTCTTGTTCATTCATTATTACATGAACTTGACTAGTCTTATCCCCAAAACAAGGTTGCTAATATCCATATTGTTACAAAATGGGACCTCAGCTTCTTTGAGAAATAATTGGTTCATGTCTACACTGCCATCATCAGCAAAGATTTAATTTCCATCAAAATGTATAAATTTGAGCTACGCTTCCAGGAATGATTCTCGGTTGCATTGAACAAGTGGATGTTCTGCACTTAGACGTTCCCTGTAAAATGAACAGGAAGTGACCTGGATATAGTTATGTAACTACAAAATTCCATCTTCATGCAAGTTCCTCTCTGGTTGCTAGGGCTCACCCATTCCACAGACAGGCTGCTTCACAAACATTACATATCTACCACAAAAATAAAACTCTGGCATCGTTGCTACATATTTAGTAATTAAATTCTATGCACATCCAGAATGTTGCTTGTATGTACATTTTAATAATGAGGTTGTCTTAAAGGCTGTTGAAAGGTAGTAGAAGACTTCATTGCTTAACCAAAGTCTGCCCGTTATCCCTAACTGCAGTTTTACTAGGATCAATCATCCAACATATTGCGGTGCTTTGACTGGTTACAAATTAAACAGGAAAAGAAATAAGAAAACTAATTTTCTAGACTACCCTAATCCAGCCAAGCATAAAAATGCACTTAACTCAGAAAACTGCTGAGAGATTAATATAGAATTTGTGTGCTACCACAGAAATCATTACTGCAGCTAAGTTCTGAGAATACAGCTTCTGCAAAAGTGAAGGGAAATATCTTATTCAAAAATAGTGATGCAATAAAATTTAGATATTTATTCTCTACCAATGTAAAAAAGATTCTCAGTATAACTTCATTTAAAGTCACATATGCAAATCTCCAGTGTATCAGTGAAAAAAAAATTTCAACTGTTAGGCAATTTAAATTATAGTATTAGCTAACAGGGAAAAGTATGGGCACTTAGAACAACAACAACAAAATCTGCAAAAGTAATAATGAGGACCAAACCAGAACAAAAACTAGGAAATCTGGCAACTTAAAGAAAAAATTTCTAGTTAAGTTAGAAATAAGATTAAAGGACTTGAACTTTTTCTCAGGTATAACTCTTTATCATTGTCATGGTTGTCATGATTATTGTTAAAATCATCATCATAGCTACCCTTTAACTCCACTGCAAGCACTTCGTACACATTTTCTAATTTAATCCTTGAAATAACTCAGTAAGTTAGGCTCTATTATTGCCTGTGGTTTACTAGCAAAGAAGCTAATACTAAGAAAGGTTAACTAGCACAAATTATTTGCCTAACCCTGGTAAGTGGTAAGTTCAAGCCCTAGGCAGTCCAATTCCACATTTCCTTATAATTATCATCTGTCTATATATTTCTGACAATAGGTCTGATGCACATAGTAGCTACAGACACAGCAAAGCTGTCAAGTGGCTCATGAGCTGCATGAAACTTAACTAGTTATGTGACCAGTTTCAGGTAACTAAAACTTGTCTGTTTCTCAAATTCCATAAGGAGGTGGTAGGACTAGGACAGAGGTTTGCAACTGGGTCACCAACCACTAGGGAGCAATCTGGACATTTATAGAGAGGTGGGATCACAATGACTGTGGGTCACTGTTGTGGGCATTTGTTGGGCAAAGTTCAGTCACAGAGTGGAAATGAGTGGAACAATTCCATGAAAGGAAAAACTGTTCCATGTTCCGCACAATTTCCCAAATGTTCTACCATTCATTTGGGTATTAGATAAACCCTTTCTATAGCTATCTGAGCCTACATATTAGCTACTTTTTTACATGTAAATGTAAAGTATTTTTTTTTTTGTTTCATGCTATTTTACTATATACTGATTTTTCCAGGAATGCATCTCCAATGTATGTGTATGTGTGTGTGATTGTGTGTGTATGGGTGAACTTGCTTCACTTGGAACTTTACCAACAATGGTTCACCGTCTGGGAAAATCATACCATTGAAATAAGGTCAAGTATGGTATCTGAGTTGCCAATACAACACACCTAGCACTGACAGCACTTGTGGCTGTTCCATTCATGGTGATTCTACATACATGCACAAGCATCTGACCACTACATTATGTCTTCCAGAGGCATCATACTTAAGCATTTATACAATGATACTGTTATAGGTACATGTGCATGTATAATGTTTATATATATTGTATTTATATAAAAGTGTATGTATAAACACAATATTTATATGTTATATATAAATTATATATTTATATGTAAATATATAGTTATACATACATATATACTAATATTTAGTGTTCTTGTCAATTATTTATTTGCATATTTCCTTTGAATTTCTATCAGGGTGTTATATTGATTTTTGGAAATCCACATATGTTGATCATTGGTGAAATTAATTTTAAGCCACTAAAGGTAGTATTATTAAATCTCTGTCAAAAAAGGATACAATGATTCTCAGATAAAGAAATTCTGGACTAAGTGATATCTAAGGTCTCATACAATTTAGAGATTCTATTTCACCCTATTAAATAAAGCCATAACAGTGATTTGTTTCTACAAAAATGATTACAGCCAAAAATTAAATGTAAATTACACACCACCTCTTACTTAGCATTATTGCACATAGAACACACACTTACATTTCTGGAAATTCCCTAATTTGCACATTTTTTTATAATGGAAAATGTCTTTCTAAGTCTGTGAGTCAGAAAATAGCATTCCACATTCACCCCACATATTCATTCTTTCCTCTTAACCCACACATAAAACATACCTGGCAGAAAGTCAGATTAGAAAATGGAGTGAAATTGTGCTCATAAATTCATTTTAAATTCAAAAAAGAAATATAAAAAACTGAGTGAAAGGAATCACAAAAGAAACAATGAATGGAAAATGAGGGAAATGATATAGAATTAAAATAATTTGATTACCCTGTATCATGGGCCAACATTATAGAAATATTCATAAAATTACAACAAAGAATTATAATTTTAACTAAAGAAGGACAAAATTTTCTCAGTGTTTCCCCATCTAGAGGAGTCATTTAATCAATAACTATTAAGCAAGAGTTCAGAACTCTTTACAAGAGATACAGATGACCTTTCTGAAGTCCCTTCTCACATTCAAACTCAAGTGATTAAACAGACAGACTGAGCACCCACCGAATAGATGGGCCGAGGACTGAGCTGGGTGCTAGGCAGTGGGGTGGAAATGAGGAGATTGCTACACTTCATGCTTCTGCAGGATACACATATACAAATAAATCTGAAATAAGTAAGAGTATGAAACAAGTTATAGAGCGGTGCTAAAGGAACCTGGGAGAAGGAGAGAGATTCGTTTCAACTCGGGGAATCTGAGAAGCTTTCTTGGAGGAGGGAGGATTTGAGCTGAGCTGGAAGGAAAAGAACACCAAATTTAGGTCTGCGGTTATCTTTGGGAGGGAGGAAGGGGTTGGGGAGAGGGAAGGAAGGCAGAAAAAGTGATACAGGAAAGTGTCCTCAGGTGGCTTTTACTATCATTGTTATTTTCCTTCTTAAACTGGTGGTAGGCACATAGGCATTTGCTATGTTAATCTCTGTTTTAATTTGCATGTCTGAAATAGCTCACAAAAATTGTAAAAGTGGAAGCTAAGAGTAATTAAAATAGTTTATATGTAATTATCATTTACTATGTACCATATACTTTAGCACTACACAAGAACTACTTCAATTAATCCACACAACAAGGAAGGGGGTTTTATTGCTATCTTTCATTTACAGGTAAAAAATAAATGAGGCACAGAAACTAGGTAATTTGGACAAGGTCACACAGCTAGCAAACCAAGCAATACAGGCTCCAGATCAAGGCAGCAAGACTCCAAAGACTGCATGTGAAGCCACTCTCCAAACTGCACTCAAAACCGACTCTCCCAAAGTAAGTGGGAGGTTCCATGGGAACGTTCCCTTTAAACTGGCCACACCCCTTTGAGAGCCCACCCAAACCCCACTATAAAAGCCCTAGATGCCCACCATTTGGGGGCTGATGCCATCTTGGCCTCAGCCCGTCTGTATGCAGACGTTAAAATAAACTTCTTTTCTCCTATCCTGGCCTGATGTGTTCCTCCCTCAGCATTTCTAACAGAACCAAAAGCTCGAGCTGGAGGAAACTGAACAGCGAGGGAGAATGCACAAAAGATCATGACATCCATTTTTTTCATGGTTCAACTCTCAGTGCGTATTTCTTGAAGATTATGTGCCAGGCACTACTTTAAGGAGAGTAATATCAGAGCAGATAAGGCAGAGCTTATGGCCAATCAGAATGCTGTGTGATTAGTGCTATAATGATGGTATGCATGGCAGATGTGGGAGCCTGTGGGAGGCATGTCTGAGCAGTGACACCAATTAAGCAGAGGTTGAGATGTCAGCACAGATGTGAGAAGTATCCACAGGATTTACACCAAGGCCTACCTGAAGAAACCCAAGTGCTTAACATGGCAGAGGAAAGAGAAGGGAATGGGTATATCCCAGCTGGAAGATGAGGCACAGAGACTAGGTAAGTGGGACAAGGCCATGCAGCCTGAGGTTAAGCAGAGGTCAGCACATGAAGGCCAGAGGTACAATGGCCAGCCATGCAAAGGAAGGCAGCCGCTAAGGACGGGTGTAACCAAGAGAGAATGCAGTGTGCAACGGAGGGAGCAGAGGGAGCCTGAGAACCTCACATTTTCTAGATCTGTGGGTGGTAAGATCATCTGCTAAGAGAAAGGGAGGTGAGTGAAAACTTTCAGGATAGAGAAAGTCAGAAATAGCCATGTTAATTAAAATGACAGGAAACTAACAGGGGATTCAAAATAAAAACACCATGTCAAACTGAGGATGTCAGAGAGCTGAAGCGTCTTGACCTTGAGTTCACCAGTCAGTGCTGACATTGGTCAACATCACAGTCAGGAGACCCCCGCCCATTCCCGACACCAGGGTGAGGGGGCAGAGAGATGGCAGGAGGGACCAGGCAATGAAGACAATCAGGCTGGGCATGATGGGCTCTTCCGATTAATTTTTAAGTTATTTATAAGGATTCAGTGGCTACTACTAAAGAACATAGACTACATTGCTTCCAACTCAAAGAGTTTATAATGTAATCGGAATAGAACAAGAGCACAGAAAGAAAACATCAGCCATGGAAAATAGTAGGAACATGACAATATATATTACCAGTTAATATTAGCCAAATAAATCCCAAAAGAGTGTTGAGCTGATTAACTGACCTATACATTTATTTACATAGGCAAACCCTTAAAAGTCAAACAGATTTTTGTTAATGTTTCCTGAGTTTCATTTAATCTGTGTTCTCTACAAACACCATTTCCAAGTGAGTAGTGAGGTGAACGAGGAAAACATCTCTAGTTCTTCCCAGTGGCCTGACACTAAGAAGTCAAGTTTTCGAGCAGAATTTCTATTACTTTTCTGTTCTTTTCCTTTCCTGCAAATAACAGGTGTCTCAGTTAAGTAGGAAAAGGGGGACGGAAGGGAACTTTCACTTTTTTTGTCCTTTCATTTATTAATCCCTGCAGATACTGCTCCAAATGGACTATCTGATAAATGGTAGACAGAATTCCTTTAAAGAAAAAGGCCCCAGTGGATAGAAGCACTACAGAAAAAGAGAGAAAAAGGAGAAGGTAGTTTTATGTATGGTAGTGAGGGGTGGCAGTGGAGAGCTTCCTTTTTTTCCTCTGGACACTAATACCAGAGGTCAGTGTTAAGCCTTAGTCTGTAAAGATGTGGTCTGTGGTTCACAAGGGAAGTAAAGGGTAAAAGGCTTAAGGCATAGCTGGAGGAGCTGAAGCTGCTAATTGGCTCTAATGATCTGAATGCAAATTAATAAATCTCTGTGCTAAAAATTACATGCATATATAATTGTGACTTTCATAACTTAAGAGCTCTATTTAACCCATTATTCACGTTCTTTCCTTCCTGAGACCTGGTAACGATGGAGAACTTTTTCTTTTAATACCTTTCTTGCTTTATCCATCACATGCACCATTGAGCTTTACAGCCTTTGAAGGTCTTACTAAAACAATCCAAGGATTGCAGAACTGAAACCCACAGACACTATTACAAAGAAGGGGGAAAGGGTCAGGCGCAAGGCTGTGGAAGGCCAAGCAGCTTGAAAATTCCCAGCAAGCAAAGTTAGCTACTCAAGAACCCTTGGACCCAGCAAGAAGAAAAACTGGAAATCACAATGCGTGGCCGTGGGCTGTCAGAAATAAAAGGCACATAAGAAAACAGCTACAACAAAATGACCAGACTGCATTTACTTCAGCAAAGAGTGGAGTAGTTGTCAGGATTAACCGAGATAATTGGTATTAAAAGGGCTAATAGAATGCTTGGTACACAGCAAGTACTTAAAATTTTCTTTTCTTTCATCCACCCATTCAATCAGTCCAACAGGTGGCATCTAATTCCTATTTCTAGTTCCTATTTTTTCAGGTTTTCCTGTCCTCTTTATTTTTCTCTTTACTATGTACTTGCTCCTTTTTCTCCCCCCCCCACTCCCTTCGTTCTCTTCTTACTCCGTCTGTCACATGAACAGGCCACCACATAGTTCCCCTGGAGGCATACAGAAAGAACAGGTATTGACCTCTGTCATTCGACATTCATCAGAGACCTCAACGCTCGGGCCCTGTTGCCCGGCCCTCTGTGTAAACATAGTGTGACGTCATTTAAAAGACCACTCCTCCATCAACCCAGACGTCACAGCATCTGAGCCAATACAATGCTAATCATGATTTTAAAGGGGGACTTCGCCTGGAAAGCTGGTAGACAGGACAGTGCACACAGACAGGAAGCCGCCACGATGACCAGAGAAAAACCGGAGGCAAAATCATGTCTATTTGTACTTGAGATCTGACAAGTGTGGCACAGGAGGAAAAAGAGGGAAGAGGATCCCGCAGACCTGAACCAAAGCCCATTTCAGCCAATTAAATAGCTGTGATCTTGGATAACTGCCTCATTTCTCTGTGCCTCAGTTCCCTGTCTATAAAATGAGTCTCTTGTGAGAATTAAATTAGTCAATACATCTGAAGCATTGAGAACGTGTCAGGAACATATTAAATAACATACAGAAATACAAATAAAGTATTATCTACATTGCTATGACCACCACCATCATTACCATTTCATTTCATAGTGAGTCCCAACTCAATACTATCATCGTTACTAAACATAATAATAGCATTCTGCTTATTTCATATTTTGCTCTTCAGTTCCAAAAGCACCTTCCTCGCGTTCTCCTTTTGGCTCCACAACAGCTCCATGGGCCAAGAGAGTTATTGTCTCTGCTCCACAGACACGGCATCTCAGGCTGCTTTAAATGCTTGCTCCACCTGCCATTCTCTGCAAGGCTCATAACTACAGAGACACCTTTACTAGATTCCAGCTCCAGAAAAACACAGAAGAAAGAAACACTGGGAGAAAAGCTCTTTCCCTCTCACTCCCACATTCCATCCATCGTCAAGTTACACGTACTCCCCCCTCTGTTCAGTTCGTTTCTGTTCTTTCTCTCCCCTCCATCCGCACTGCCACAGCCTCTGTCATTGAACAACTGCAACTACCAGTTGATGTCCCTCCTATCTCTCTGGCCTCTGCCCTTCATGGCCATTCTCTACTTAAAAACCCCTCACGTCATGCTCTTCTGGGGGCTCCCCTTATCTGGCCCTCACAGACTCCTCCAGTTGTCATCCCAGCACATCTGGGTACCCCCTTCCCTTACAGCACCATCCATACTATTCTTTAATTGTTGGCTTTAGTCTTCACACTGATTATAAATCCTTTGAGAGCACGGACCATGTCTTTTTACCTTCATTTTTCCAGTACCCATCAAAATACCCAACATATGATAAGAGCTCAATAAATACATATTAAACAAACTGAAAGTCCATGATATAAAGAGAGGGACTGGGGTACAGCCCTGACCATGTTGACGTTGTATTGCACCAGTAGACACATTCATGGCAATCATCCCCTTTGAGTAAAAACTGAATCTGATTAGAGACTCAGGGCTTTCCAACCCTGGGCAAAGGGTCTTGAAAAGGACTCCAGGGTCTTCCTTTGGTGTCTCAATGACTGAAAGCTCCCCATGGAGGAGGTTTATAGTTAAGGTGAACATATGTCCTGGTTTGCACAGAAAAGCCCTGGTTTATAACTTTCACTTGGTGTAAATAACAATAGTGTCCCATTTCACTCTCAAAGGCATCCCAGTTTAGACAGCATATTACATGGTAGGGAAGAGAGCAAACTGGGTTTGATCTCTATTGCTTTCCAGCTGTGTGATCTTGGTTAAGTTCTTCAATTTCTCTAAATTTCTGTTTTTCCATCTGCAAAATGGGTATCTTCTTCATGAGATTGTGAAGATTAAATGAGATAATGCATGAAAAGTTGTTAGCATAATACCTGGCACATTGTTTAAAAATGTTAGCTACTATTAAAATATTAGGTTATTAAGTATGAAATATCTGATTTTCTTAAGTACTAAGTTTTCTTAAGTACTACAGTTGATATCTCTGATATTTCACTTTGTCACGTCTTGTCTTATTTTTATGGAGAAGGTACCTCCTCAGTCTTTCAAATGCATGTTTTGGCTTATGATTATATTTCAAGTTTTTTTTAAGAGCAATTTTTGTGAAACAATGGGTAAGTCAAAAATTCGTGCTTTTCAATATAGGTTCCATCATGGAACCAATGTAACACAGATAGCTCAAAATATCAACAAAGTGTTTGAGAAGGATGTGGCTTATGAATGTGTGGTATGGCGACGGTTTGAGAAGTTTTGCTCTGGTCATTTTAATATTGAAAATGAGCCACGTGGGCGACTTGAGACCAAGGTGGATAATGATGAGCTGAAAGCTATAGTTCAAGTGAATCCATCTCAACCTAAGTGTGAATTAGCAGCAAGGTTTGACTATTCCAACTATCTTGGTCCAATATTCCAAACGGTCCAATATTCCAACTATATTGGATCATTTGAAACAAATGGGCAAGGTAAAGAAGCTGGATAGATGGGTTCTGCATGAATTAAAAGAGCATCCCAAGAGATATCATCTTGAAGCTTATGTTTCTTTGCTGTCATGACATAAAGGCGAACCATTTCTACACCGTATTGTTATACGTGACAAAAAATGGATTCTTTTTGACAACTGCAAGTGTTCCCACAATGGCTGGATAAAGACAAAGTGCCAAAAAACAGTCAAAACCAAAAAAAAGCTAATGGTGTCCGGTTGGTGGTTCAGCACTGGTATTACTCACAATAGCTTCATGACACCTGGTCAATCAATTACAGCCGATGTCTACTGCAACCAACTGGATGAAATGATGGGGATGCTTGTGATTAAGTAGCTCAGACTGGTCAACAGAGACAGGCCAATCCTCTTGCAAGACAACACTCGACCACATGTCATACAAACTACGCTGCTCAAACTACAGAGGCTGGACTTGGAAACTCTCTGTCATCCACTGTATTCACCAGACTTTGCACCAACTGACTACCACTTCTTGCAGGCTTTGGACCACTTCTTGCAAGGAAAAATATTCAATTTTCAACAAACTGTGGAAAATGCCTTTCACAATTTCATTGTCACTCGCTCTCCAGGCTTCTTCGCTGCTGGCATAAATAAGCTACCACTAAGATGGCAAAACTGTGTTGACAGTTTAGGCACATTGATTAATTGTACTGCTTCTTGAGATATAGTAAACTACACTTTTGATTCTAAATCAGATATTTCATATTTAATGACCTAATATTATCACTGAGTTGAAGAAGTTGATCACTCCAATGCACATGCATGTGTGAACAGAAAAAGTATAATTACTAAGTATTAGCTCTAACATTCTGGCCAGAAATTGATCAGGTTTTTACTCAAACCATATGTGAGTGTCTATTATGTCACATTATAATAGCATTTTTTAAGAGGAGAGAAATGGGGAAAAATGGGCAGAAGACTGCATGCTTAACCTGTAAATTTTGTTAATAATTTAAGTGAGACCACTTAGAGCTTTTGCTAACAACAGGGAGCTGAGATCCACACCTCCCACTGCTGTATTAGAATGCTTGCCAGACACAAGGGAATAGAGAGCTATTTGAAAAATTGCCTCCCTCCAGCCTCTAATAATTATATAAAGCATATCGTTGAGAACCTGTAATTGGTACAGAAGGCTGAGACTAGAAAATGAGACTACTACTCCCTAGAATCTTCTTGGGATAAATGATGCATTTCTTTTAGAGGAATAAGAATCAAAATACACAAGAATAGAAAGTAAAGGAATCTTTCAAGGAAAGCTGCATTACCTTGAACCGATAATGCAGCTTAAAACATTACTATTTGGAAGAACTGACACCAACTGGAAATGAATGATCATAAAATGCAGAGGTGATAAGAAACAAAAGCTTTAAGAGAAAAAATGTAAAAGGATTATAAAAAGAGAAGTTGCCAGTTTCATGTAGGTAAAGCTTAGTCTTGACCTGCTCGATGATTATGCCATGCGTAAGTTCTTGGACAGGAAGGTGAAGCAGAAAGAAATGAAATGCAAAATGAAAAATCAAAGAACAAAAAGTAAAATACTACTTGCACAGGTGGTAGAAAAATATCATTTCAAATGATATTTGAAATATCATCTAAAATATGCATCATTTCTGGCAATTCTTATTGTCTCCTTGTCTGCCACTCTTCCAAGCTGAGGCATCCATTGCTTAAAGGAGAGGATGGGGCCAGGCGAGAAAAAAGAAGCCATTGCCCAGCTTGGACTTTAAAGCAGATCTGTTTTTAAAAGGGTCATGAAAACTTTGATTTTCCCTTGTAAGAGCTGGGTTCTTAGGAAGGGGTTTTCCCCTGAACTCCAAAGATATGCTTTAAATATCAAAACAAGCCTGAAGAACTATCAATTTCTCAGATGTGCCTGGTGGATCTTGCCCACTGAGATCAAAGCCCAGGGAAGGGATACAGGAACTCTTCAGAGAGATTCACATCCAAAAGCTGAGACTCATGGTCCCTTTTCAACTGAGACTCTCAGGGTTCCTCAGACCAAATCAGGAAGGCTGTCACAGAACAGAAATGCTGGTGGGCAGATCTCCACAGAGAAGACAAGCTGCTTCTACTTCCCCTAGGCACCAGTTCCCCCAGGCACCAGCTGAGCACAGAGGGGAGCCCTTGAGAGGGGCTCAGAAAGCAGTGAGAGTTGCTGGCCGATGGGCTCTCCTCTCGGGGTGGTCTGAGACAAAGAGCCTGCAGCAAAGGCTGTGAGTAGAACAAAGCCAGAAGGAGATGGAGGATGTCCCTGAATCTAGAGAGAAAACAGCACCAGGAAAAAGCCAAAGGGATGGCAAAGTCAGCAAAGACAGACCTGGGCTAAGGTCAGATCACCAACACTTAAATAGCAGATGCACTGAGGGGAGGGGAGGATTAGACATCTCAGAGAAGGCAGGAAGAACCAGAAGACAGCAGGTGAGCCGGTGTCTCTCCTCCCAGGCCTTGAAGTGGCACAGTACCCACCGCACTCTGCCACCCGAGAGAATGGAGGGAGAATTCTGAAAGGCGATGTCTTCATGTGAAAGAAGAGTGAGTAGGCCTAGAACTGACCTTGTTACCTTGAACAAGCAAATTTACAAGAAAATGGGGAAAGGGAGATCAAAGGCTACACAGAATTTAGTTACTGAAAAATAAAGTGATTGTATTTGACTCCAAAAAATCCTCCAATACATTATACCCATCTATGGAAAATTAAACTGATAGCATCTTTGTTATCAAAATTAATACTAGAAAGATGATGTGAGATTCAACACAGGGCAAAATTTAGTTCCCTTTACACCCTAAGAAAACTCTGTAACTCCATGTAAGAAATTATAGGAAAATCTGTAGATAGAACACTGGGGTATGGCAGGTGTAGCTAAAATGTACTGAGGACTTTCTACACCCCTGAAATACACTCTTTATTCAATCCTCACAACAACCCCACGACACAACACAGCACTGTATCCCAGTTTATGAAGGAATCCAAGGTTCACAAAGGTGAGTCAACTTGTACAAGGTCATACTGGTCATAAGTGGCAAAATTGGGATTCAAACCCAAGTTCTACATGACTCCACAAGCCCTAGGCTTTTTTTTTCTTTTCTTTTTTTTTTTTGAGACAGAGCCTTGCTCTGTTGCCCAGGCTGGGTGCAGTGGTGTTCTCAAAGCTCACTGCAACCTCAAACTCCTGGGCTCAAGGGATCCTTTTCCCTTTGCCTCGGCCTTCCAAAGTGCTGGGATTACAGGCATAAACCAATGCACCTGGCCTCAGGCTCTTTCTATTGAAAGCAGAATCAAACTTAATGTTGTCAGCACCTGAAAATTAGAAGGGTAAAGACTTAAAAATAAAAATCAGGTACGTGCTTTGTTGAATTATGAACATGCCTAGCACTAATTTAGATCTCATAATATCTGCAAACTAAAGTTTCTGAAATGTAATGAAGCATATATTGGAAATAAGATTATTTTTATTTGCAAGTCTGTTTGCTACCTCCTCTATGCAAATATTTAACTTGTGTAAATGCAAGACAATGTATTCTTAATATTATAGCGCATATTTTTTCAAACTCAAGTGAAAATACTCACTTAAAAGGAAATTAATAAGCTGAGAGTTAATTTCACAACTGGATATGGACTTTGATATAGAATAATTTTAGAAAGAGAAGATTCTCCTCAAATCTTATATAGTAGAAGTTTTTTTTAGGTAAAAATGCTCATAACAAATAGAATAAAATGACTAGTTTTAAAAGTGAAAAACTGTGCAGTTGAATTGATAAATTGTCAATGTGGAAGGCTTCTAGCTGTCAATTTCTGCTTACCTCCTAGCCTCAATTACAATCTCCCCACAGCTCTTCCTCTGCTGTCAAAATTTTATTTTTTGAAAGCAAGTTTAATTGAGAAGTTTCCCTGCTGAAAATACTTACTTGTTCCCAAATTTAAAATCTCCTGATGATGCACAAAGATGGACTCCTGAGCCTGTTTCTGTCTCCAGCATTCACTCATCCAGCCGCTACCTACCCTCTGCATGTGGAACCACTTTCAGCAATAGTAAGCAAAAATAACATAACAGTAACAAAAATAGCAAGGTAAGAGTAATAACAAAAACTAGTATCTATATATTATCATACAGCAAAAAGCACTCTCTGACAAATATGTTATTTCATCACGACAACAATACTGTGAAGAAATTATGGCAAATGTTGTTGCTGTTGTTAATTACTGTTGTTATCACCACTCATACACCTATTTTATTTTAAATGAAGTCTCAACAGATTTGGAGATTTTTGCAAGATCACACACCTAAGTGAAAGCTAAACCAGAAGTCTACATCTCCCTGTGCGCTCTCCAATGTACCTCACTGTCTGCCAGTATCACTCTTTAGATAATAAATGAATTTCAAATCTTTAAAGTTGGGGAATTGAAAAAGCAATGCAATTAAAATTGTGGTGCATGAACCACTTGATCTTATCCTTTATTTTTCTGGCTTTGTTAACTATGTCAGCACAAGAGATTCAAGTTGTTTGAAGACTTTGCTTTCTGGTTTTGCCTTAGGAATAAAACATATTTTAATAAAAGTTAGCATTTCAAATTCTAGCAGGATTTTAATAAAGATTGCTGAAGCATAGAAACTTTTGAAAAAGGAGGTTTAGAATTCAAATCATAATGACTAATTATATTATTTACAAAATATTTATAAACACAAAATTTCTCATTGTGCTTCAATGTCCTCGTGGGTAAAATGAAGCCATATGGTACCCACTTTACAGATTGTTGTGAGGATTGAATGAGATTCTGCCCTAAAGCACTTAACATACTGTCTGGCATACTGAGAGGTCATTAATTTTAATCAGAGCATTATCAATTCTAATGAGAGTATAATAAACTACAGATATCTTCATCTTGGTCTTTTATTGTTTTTCTTTTCCCCTCGAGATCAAGGCTATTTACATCAGATATTTATTTGCCTTTTAAGTAATTTGAAAATTCTATATATGTTTCAACAGTCTATTTGGATTATGTTCTATGTATTCCTATACAAAAATCTCTTAAGAAACGGACCACTAAGAAATTACAAGTTTATGCTTTTCTTTATAAACTTTAAGGTTCACTTTACTAAAAGAAACAGAGAGATGGCTCCCATGTTAAAGTGCTTTTCCTAAACCAAAGAAGATATTTATTCCCAGACGTCCCCTCCACCAGAGAAGAAAAATTGCCACTATCCTTAAAAGTAAATTTAATTTAGATAAGGATAGGCCCCAATCAGCGTTGTCTGTCCTTGGTGTGCATCAGAATCATCTAGGGTCTAAAGAGCTTTTAACCAACACAGAGATCAAGTTCTACCCCAGGTGCTTCTGATTCAACTGGTCAGGGGCAGAGGCCCAAGAACTCACATTTTCACAGTCAGCTGAGGTTATAGGAATGTGTAGTCAGGGTTAAGAACCACAGACCTAAAGACTTCCAAGTTCCTATTTTGTTAACAGCAGCTGCAATTCTGTGAGTTAATGGTATGTTTCTTTACTGAACAACACACTTGCTATTATCAAATTTCAAAAGCGACATTTAAATAAATCAAATATTATTGAACAAATAAATCAAAATAAATGAATTTTGATCTGAGGAACAGTGCCTTAAAATTTTCGAAGACTACATGTGAATAAACAATCTGGTCTTCTATAATCACAATGGGGCATTAATGAAGAAGTATGACTAGAAAACACAGTTGACCGAAAAAACCTGAAGCTCTAAAAAGTTACATGATTTGTCAAGGGAAATACAGCTAGTGGGCACAGTTGAATCTCAAACCTGTTTCTCCCACCATGCTTCCTCTATTGCAAGTCTAGTTGCTTTTCTATGTGTGGATGTGGTCCACATAAGCATTCTTTTTCTTTTTTTCAATAGTTTCGCAGATTTTGGAGAACTGTGATCTAACACTGTACATTATTATACATTCTATATGTCGAATATTTGAAAACATGTCTATAAAAGTTGAAATAACTATGCTGAATAATCAGTGATGTAAGCTAACATGTATTCTTTGCTTCAGACCAGAATAAATTCAGTTAACTGACTTTCAAATTTCAATAAAAGTTAGGTAATACTAATCTTAAGCTTGAACTTATTCTATTTGCATAATTTTTGAGGCTTAAATGTGTAGTACAAATGTCATCATGTATGATACTGTGCTAACCTGTCATATATTTCACATCATTCAATTTGGGACTGAATTTCTAACACTAATAATAACTGCCAACAGAGTGTCTATTTTATGCCATTGTACTATTTTACATATATGGTCCTTAAGTTTATTGCATAAATTTCATAGATAGGTAAACTGAGGCTCAGAGAACTTAAAATGCTCATGAACATAGTCAGATCAGTTTTGTTTCAAGGGCAATGCTTGTCCACAAACACATTCTATCTTATGATAATCAACCGGAGACCTAAGTTCGATTTTATTGAATATAAAACTAACTCAAGCTAAAACTTTTAGGCAAAACTGAATTTAACTAGAATTTAAATTTCAAAAAATTATCTGTGAAAACATGGATGCTGTTAATATAAATAAAGATTAACACAAGTAAAAACTGAATGCAATGCTGTTCTAGATCCCCCTTGTTAGTCTGGGTGACAGAGGCAGATGACGCAGCACTCAGAAGTAGTGCCACTGTCACTAAACACTATTCTCTGCTCTGTGTCTGAGAGTGAGCACTGGGAATATAAAATTAGCAAAAACAGGCATGGAGAAAATGTTAATAAATGCAAATAATTCAGACGATTGTAACTGGAATACAAATGAGTTTATTATACATGTTGGTGGGTCAACCATCTTTAGATCTGAAAAATAAATGATCTGACTAAAGATAAATTTTAGCAGGAGGGCAGAGAATGTGACAGGGTGACAGGTGTGCTATGTCTAGAAACAACTCCGTGGGTGCCAGCACTGAAACAAACGCCGTGGATCTTTCATCCTGCAGGATGGCCAGTGGATGCTGATGCCTTTCTGATGTGTTTCTCAGCGACTTAAAGAACATCACAGAGAACATATAGATTGGGGGGGACGGGGAAATGGGGAAATAAGTAAAATATTGCTATATTTTAATGTTTCTCTCAAAATTATATAGTTTATTCTGTAATGGCCATTTTATAATAGTTATAAAGTACCTAGATGTCATGTATACTTTCCTAAAACATTTGTTTTGATGAAAAAAAAGTGAAAGGATCTCAAAGCCAGTTGAAGCTTTTGTATTTCTCGTAAAGATTTAGTCTATATTTGGAAAGCAACTAGCAAAAGCCCCAGTCATTTTTCTGAGATAAAGCCAATGATGATTCAAAATTCATACAAGGCTTCACATATCCTTACTAAGAAATAGGTTGCAGTTGGGACTCAATGGTCCAGAACTCTTCAAGGGCTTAATATAAATTTTGTGTATTAAGAACCTAGCAGAGCTGCCAGCCCCGGAAAAGTGTTCATATCTAAGTGGCCACAAAGCCATCAGCATGCGCTTACGGGAGGACGGGACAGCAGAGGGCCTGGCTGCAGTCAGGAATCAACAAGGAGGGACTTCTCCCCGACAGAAGAATGTGCTGGAGGGGTGTGGGCTGGTGTGCTGGCATCAGGATGGTGGCTGCAGGGGGTCTGCCAAGAATAGAAGTGGAGGAGCCGCACCCCCCACATCACAGAGCACGGAGTTCGGGAGCACCAGGCCTCTACCACAGAGCACTGAGCTGGCAACACTCCTGAGTGAGGAAGAGGGCAAGTACCATAAAACTGGATCAGTGGGAAGACAAACGTTTTGACACTGAAATTTTCCTTCCTTTTCTCAGAAGGGAATGTGCTTTGAGAAAGAGCTGAGCAATGAGGAGATGTCATTGGAAAATACGCCCAAAGTGAATTCTTCCCCTATGAATGTGGAAAAGGGATTAGAAGCTTCCTGAAAGGATTATACTATGTTTCTCGGGAAAATGAGAATGAGAAAGGCAAATCATATACCTCCAGTGGGAAATAGTGGGACATTCCAGTTCAAACCACACGGGGTTGATAGTAATCTGCTGCCTAATGGAGGGGCAGAGGAAACACAGTTCAGTCAGTAAAAATCAAGGACCTGTGATGGCTTGGGCAATTTGGCAAGGAAGAAAAAGAAATGTGTGGCACCCTCAGGGCAAATAGCACCCATATTCGCTGTGAGGCAATCACAGTGGCAGAAAGTGGTATCTGGGCCAGCACCTCGTGAAAGGCGGATGGATTCAGAGATGCCAGTAGAGATGGTAACAGGGCAGTGAAAGCCCAGGAGTCTGGCTCTTCTGTAGGTGGCTCCATTGCACAGCCCAGAAGGCACAGGTAGCAGCCAGGTAGCAGCTTTACCACCAACCCCACCCCGGTCCCAGCCACCACCGTCTCTTACCTGGATGACTACAGTAGGCTCCTACTTGGTCCCTGCTTCCCTTTTTCCCCCTTCGGTGTTAACATAACTGCCAGAGAGATCTTTTTCTAAAAGACTTTTTATTTAGGAATAATTTTAGATTCACAGAAAATTGCAAAAAGAATACAGAGGAAACAAAAAAGAATACAGAGGAAGTCTGTGTATCCTTCCCCCAGCTCCCACCACTGAGATCACGTCACATAATCACAGTACATCATCAAACAAGGAAATCGACGTTTGCGCAATACTGTTAACTAAACTATAAGCCTTGTTAGGATTCCATCACTTTTTTCAGGTATTCATCTAAAAAAAATGCTTTCTTTGAACTGTAGAGTTCTATGAGATGTTATCACATGTATAGGTTGTGCAGCAATCACAGATACAGAACTGTTTTTCCCCACAGAGAAACTCCCCCTGCTACTCCTTTAGAGTCACATCCTCCCCAGCCCTAACCCTTGACAACCACTGATCTGTTCTCCACCACTACGATTTTGCTATTTTGAACATGTTATATAAGTGAAACGGTATAAAATCTTTTGGAATTGTCTTTTTTTCAGTTAGCGTAATGTCCTTGATATCCATCCAAGTTGTTACATGTATTTGATAGTTCTTTTTTTTTTATTCTTGAGTAGTATTCTACTGTATTGATATAACAAAGTTTGTTTTTCCATTTATTCATTGAGGTCCATGGGTTATTTCTGATTTTTAGCTACTGCAAATAAAGCTCCTGTGAACACTAATGCTTGGGATTTTCTGCAAACATATGTTTCCATTTCTCTAGGATAAATACCCAGGCATGTGATTGCAGGGTCAAATGGTAAGTGTACATCGAACTTTATCGAAAACTGCCAAACTCTTTTCAGGATCGTGTTAAATCAAAGGTCATGTTATATCACTTCTTACTCAAAACCCTTCAAGAGCTTCACAGTCTTATTCAAGTCAAAGATGAAAATCCATCATTCAATCATCCAAATAACCCTAAATAACCTGGCCCCATTCCCTCTCTACCTTCCTCTCTGTTCCTCTGTTTCCTGCTTATGCTGTTCGAACCACACCGGTCTGCTTCCCACTCCTCTTGCCAACTGGGCCACTCCCAACACAGGGCCTCTGTGCCTGTGCTCCTCTGCCAGGACTGTTCACCCCCCACAAGTCCATAGGCCTTGCTTCCTTGTTATAAGCCCCAGCCTTTAAATTCTAGTACCTTCCTTTTCTACTTTATTTCATCCGGAAAGGACACTTTCAAAATCTTTCTACAATCTCTTCTAAGAGTGCCCATTGGGATTCATGGAGAAAATCCCTAAAGAGTGTACGTACCCCTCTAATCTGTCTTCCCTCAGAGCCGTCACACTCTCTTATCAGTTCACATTCAGCCGTCACCACTTTACCAACCAGTGTCCCTTTGCATCTACCCCCAACAAGCCAGTGTTCATGCCTGGTGTGGCATCATTTTCTCTTTAGATTTTGGGTCAGTTGGTTATCCTGAAACCAAGCTCTCCCATGAGTTCAAGAACATTTGTAAATTTGCAGGTGACCCACTTTTTATTTTTGCATTGTAAGGATAGAAACGATGCTCTTTCTACCTGCCTACACCTCAGGAGGAAAGCCAGGTATTCTGCTATCCCACGGTGTGTGTTGAATAGTGTTCTATGATCACTGGCGCTGCCACATCCCCCTGTCGTTGCTTTTCTAGGTCCTCAGAGGCCCCGGTCTGCCATGGATCCTGAGCTAATCATGAAAACGGCAAGAATTAGATCAGAAGACAGACTGTCTCCCATTCACAGATCTGGGAATTAAACTGTGCTGTCAGCCAGACTCTGCAAGGGACAAGCAATGGGCACCCCTGAGGCCTTCTAGAAATGGCAATTTTTCTAGTTCCTGTATTTTTTCCATAATCTTACTGGACACGTTGACCAATAACCTTGGCTCCCTCTAAGAATGGAACTGTAGCCACAGGGTTTAGGTCTCGTAACCTACCTGACCCCCTCTCTCAGGTACTGCCATCCTGCAGTCCATGGTTGCCTTTCTGCTGTGAAGGAACAGGGTCTCCTGATATGGCTCACCTGTGCCTCACTGTGCCCTCTGTGTTCCACCTGGAATCCCCAATGTACTTCACTTGCCAGACTGTCACCCTCTCGTATCATGAGCTGTCTTAACCTACCCATTCTTTGGACACGTGTTTGGATTGCTCAGATGCCCATATAGCAGTCAATTGTCACAGACTCTCTTGCTCTGGACCCATTCTCTCTCGTTTCTGCCTGTACCCTGTACATCCCAAGCTCACTGCGATACAATGCTCTACTGAACACCATCAATAAGCAAAAATGAGATTTAATTAGCAATCATTGCTGTATTCAAGGATTTCTCCCCAAAGGTAAAAGTAGCCCAGACATGCTACTACCTCCTGCAGTTAATGTAAGTGTGCTACTGGTTTATTTCCGTATTAACATTCATTTACCAGAAGGAAGGGAAGTCATATACATTTTATAGTACCTTGTGTTTCCTTTGATGTGTTTTAATTATAACATTAATACACCTTTGTACTAGTTTAGCTTAAACAATAAATGTGTTTAAAACTCAAACTGACTATGGCCACTTCTGCCATCTGAGGAGAAAGTAAAAATTCCTATCCTAGCGAAAAAAATTGTTTTCCTCTCTGATCTTTTCTACTTTCAGAACTTGAAGAGAGGTAGAGAGATGAGACAGACCCAGGAGAGAGAAGGCTGAAACTCCAAAGTCACTGCCAGATCTGCCATACTAATAAAGAATCAACGGGTATTCGGTTTAGCAAGATACTAACACAACCCTAGACGAAGGCAGGCAGGAAGCCAAATGGGAAGTAGCCAGCTGGACAACTCTACATAAAACATAAGGAAAACTGGATTTAAAGTGTAGCTAGGACTGGAGTAGGGGGTGGCTGTCAGAGAGGTGGCTGTGGAGCTTACCGGGGATGTGAGCAAGGTCTCTGTGATGGAACGGCTGGAGGACATGTAGGAACAGAAACGCCTGAATTCATTTTGAGGTTGTGCTGTGGTGATGTACCTGTGAACTGTCCCCTGTTGCCCCAGACATTCAGTAAAGTCTGTTATACCTAGAAAAAAAAAATCCCTTGTTTGAGTGACCTGCAGGGAAGTCTGGGGGTGCAGGGATGCCAGGTATTGGGCGATGCGGAACAGAGGGAAGCAAATGGCCAGGAAGAGCAACACCTCCATGGGAATCGACACCCGAAGCCACAGTGACTGGGAGAATATTGCCTCTGAGGAATCTGCAAAAAAAAAAAAGAAAAAAAAAGCCTTCGGTGGGCCTGGATTCCCCACTGGATGTAGAATAGAGGGGTCAGGTTGGTGTTTTGTGAATCTAAACAAAGAAGGGCCCCTAAGCTGTCATCTGTGACATGCTTTTGTGTGTGAATGGATGCTTTTCTCAAAGGGTGATTGTGGAATAAGTCAACCTGGTGACACGAAGAAGGATACGAAGGGGTTAAAAAACTGCTGCAAAGCACAGCTCAGGCAGACTGTAGAATAAGTCGGGAAGCTGTTTTTAGAATCAAGAGAGTTCTAAGTGAACCAGCCATAATAAATTCCATAACCCAAGTTAAGTGTCACGAAACAAGAATTAAGAACATAGCTTGATAGTTTTCTTGTTCCAGAATTTCGAAAACATTTCCACCATAAAGGAACAAATAATTAGAATGTGTGTATTCATCTGTTTTGCATTGCTATAAAGGAAATATCTGAGTTTGGGTAATTTATTTTTTAAAAAAGAGGTTTATTTGGCTCACAGTTCTGCAGACTGTATGAGAAGCATGGTGCCAGCATCTGCTTCTGGTGAGGGCTTCAGGGAGCTTCCAATCAAGGTGGAAGGGGACGGGGAATGGTGAGGGTATGTCACATGGTGAGAGAAGAAACGAGAGAGGGTGAGGACGTGGTGCCAGGCTTCTTTAAAGCAGCCAGCTCTGGCATGAACTAATAAAGCAAGAACTCACTCATTATCGTGAAGAGGGCACCAAGCTATTCATGAGGGATCCATCCCCATAGCGCAAACACCTCTTACCAAGCTCACATCCAACACTGGCGATCAAATTTCACCACGAGATTTGGAAGGGCCAAACATCCAAACCACTTCATTCCACTCCTGGCCTCCTAAATTTCACGCCTTTCTTACATCATAAAATACAATCACCCCTTCCCAATAGTCTCTGAAAGTCTTAACTCTTTTTAAACATCAACTTAGAAATTCAAAGTCTGAAGTTTTATCTGAGACTCCAGGCAAATTTCTTATAGCTGTGAGCCTGTAAAATCAAGAACAAGTTATTTATTTTTAAGATACAATGGTGGTACAGGCATTGAGTAAACATTTTTATTTTAAAAGGGAGAAATCGGCCAAAAGAAAGGGGCCGTATGCCCCATGCAAGTCTGAACCCCAGTAGGGCAGACATTAAATCTTAAAGCTCTAAAATGACCTCCCCCTGGACTCCATGTTTTGTATCGTGGGTATGTTGGGTGCGGGGTGGGCCCGAAGCCTGGGGCAGCCCTGCCTCGATGGCTTTGCTGGGCACAGGTTGGAGTCTGGTGCCTGTGGCTTTTCTAGGCTAAGGGTGTAGGCTGCCGACGGCTTCACCATTTTGGCAACTGGAAGGCGGCAGCTCCCTTTTCACAGCTCCACTAAGCAGTGCCCCAGTGGGGACTCTGTGTGGGGGCTCCAACCCCACATTTCCCTTTGGCACTGCCCTAGCAGTAGAGTCCCTCTGTGGGGCCTCCACCCCTATGGCAGGCTTCTGTCTGGGCACCCAGGCTTTTTTTATACATTCTCCAAAATCTAGGTGGAAGCTGTCATGTCTTTATCACTCTTGTGTTCTGTATGCTTGCAGGCTTAACACCATGTGGATGCTACAAAGGCTCATGGCTTGTGCCCTCTGGAGTGGCCCGAGCTGCACCTGCGGCCCTTTGAGCCACGCTGGAGCTGGAGCAGCTGGGATGCAGGGAGCAGCGTCCCAAGGTGGTGCTGGGCAGTGGCGCCCTACGCCTGGCCCTGAGGACAAACTATTTTGTCCTCTTAGGCCTTTGGGCCTGTGATGGGAGGGGTGACCTGGAAGATTCCTGAAATGTCTTTGGGGACTTTTCCCCATAGTCTTGATTAGTACCTGGCTCCCTTTCAGTCAAGTTAATTTCTCCAGTAAGTGGTTTTTCACAGCCCCCTTGGATTTTTCTCCTGAAAACACTCTTTTCTTTGTTTTCTATCACATGGCCAGGCTGCAAATTTTCCACAGTTTTATGCTCTGTTTCCCTTTCAATTATAAGTTTTAACTTTAAGTCATTTCTTTGCTCCCTTATCTGATGGTAGGCTGTTAGAAGCGGTCACACCACCCCTTGAACGCTTTGCTGTTTAGAATATTTTTCCGCCAGATATCCTAGGTCATTGCTCGTAAGTTTAGTCTTTCACAAAGTCCTAGGACATGAACATAATGTGGAGAAGTTCTCTGTTAAGATGTAACAAAGGTGACTTTTAAGTTTTTAATAAAGTTTTTATCTCCATCTAAGACCCCATCAGTCAGGCCTTCGCTGTTCATATTTTTATCAGTATCTTGGTCATAATCACTTACAACTCTCTAAGGAGTTTCAAACTTTTTCTTGTCTTTTTTTTTTTTTTTTGAGCCCTCTAAACTTTTTTAACCTCTATTACCCAGTTCTAAAGCCATTTCCACATTTTTAGGCCACACCCCACTCCGAGTCCCAATTTTCTGTATTAGTCTGTTTGCATTGCTATAAAGGAAACACCTGAGGTTGGGTAATTTATAAAGAAAAGATTATTTGGCTCACAGTTCTGCAGACTGTACAACAGGCATTGCGCCAACATCTGCTTCTGGTGAGGGCTTCAGGGAGCTTCCAGTCAAGGTAGAAGGTAGGTGAAGGGGAAGCAGACATGTCACATGGCGAGAGAAGGACCAAGAGCAAGGGAGAAGGTGGTACCAGGCTTCTTTAAAACAACCAGCTCTTGCATGAACTAACAAAGCAAGAACTCACTCATTATTGTGGGGAGGGAACCAAGCCATTCATGAGGGGTCCACCCCCAGGATCCAAACATCACTTACCAGGCCCACATCGAACACTGGGGATCAAATTTCAACATGAGGGTTGAAATTGAAGGGCCAAACATCCAAACTGTATTGATGTGTCAAGGCATTTTCCAGGCACTCTTGCTGAGTCCTGCTTGAGTAGCAACGGGAAGCTGCTCGCACTGAGAGGCCGTGCTGCACAGTGGTTAAACGTGCAGGCTTTGGAACTGGCTTGCCTGAGTCCAAGTGCTAGGTCAGCCAATTGCCAGCTGCGTGCTCCTGGGCATGTTACATATATTTACTATGATTTCCTTTTCTTATCTATAAAATGTGAACAACGATAAATAGTAATAAATTCACAGCACTGTTGGGACGATGACAGGAATTCATGCATCTGAAGCACGAGACTGGCACCTGGCAGCCAGAAGACACTCAGTATGGGTTAGCTCTCTTTTTGGGAAAGAGCTATGACAGCTCACTGAAAGGGCTCTATAGCCCTGCCTGGAGAGCTGAGAATCACATTCCTCTACCTAGTAAGAAAGCTTGGGGTCATTCGAAGACCCCTGGAGTCCTCCGTGGAGGTGCGACTCAAGGCAGAGCAGCTCTTAGAGCTTCCACCTCTTCCTTATTTGCCTCTGGCAACCCAGAATGCTGACGCTAGTTCAACACACACATGCATACAGACCATTCAGGTAAGAAAAAGGCACTCTGTTCCATCCATTAAGACCCAGACATCACAGCCAACACAGGCAAACAGCCGCTCCTGAACGAGTGCTTCAAAGACCAACATTCGAATGCACAGGAGGCGGCCAGTTGATGGGCAGCTCAGGAGATCAAACAGGGCGGGCTGTTCTATGCGCAGTTGACTAAACGACAATAAAGCTGGCAGTGTGAACAGATCCAGTTATGGCAAAAACAGGCAAAATTAACACTGTGCCTCGGGCATATGGTGTTTAGACCACTGATTTCTTTTTGGGAGTTATAATACCTAATTTTTCTTCACTTTTATTTTAAAATGCCTTTCTAATGTTACTGTGCAAATGTAAACACATACACATACACGTCAGTTATGGCTTTGTAAAACCAAGTAATAATAATCATCTGCCACAAAATGCTAAGATCTGTTTTTTCTATAAAAGCCAAATCCTTGCAAAACCAAGAAAAATAATCAATACTGACGAGAATATATTGCCTAACCCATGTGCTGTAAAATCTCAAACAAACAATAACTTAGTAGTTAAAGGGAAAAAAATGTTATCTTTCACCAAAATGCTTGGCCAGATACTATGTTCCACATCCTCCAAAAAAACGACAAACTGGGTGAATTTTTTTTTTTTTTTTTTTTTTGAGACAGAGTCTTGCTTTGTTGCCCTGGCTAGAGTGAGTGCTGTGGCGTCATCCTAGCTCACAGCAACCTCAGACTCCTGGGCACAAGCAATCCTGCCTCAGCCTCCTGAGTAGCTGGGACTACAGGCATGCGCCACCATGCCTGGCTAATTTTTTCTATATATATATATTTTTAGTTGTCCAGATAATTTCTTTTCTATTTTTTGGTAGAGACAGGGTCTCACTCTTGCTCAGGCTGGTCTGGAACTCCTGACCTTGAGGGATCCACCTGCCTCGGCCTCCCAGAGAGCTAGGATTACAGGCGTGAGCCACCGCGCCCGGCCAAAGTGGGTGAATTTTAAAGATCACTTTATTCATGTTAGCTAAGGCAAGAACGGAGATTCAAAAGTAGTTCTGTCTGAGTTCAGAGCCTATGTGTCGCCTCTCCACCAACATTTTGAGACACAAAGGCCCTAGCCTTCCTCAGCAACTGGTTATAGCTTGTGGCATTTTTTTCTTTAATGATGCTCATTCTCAAGAAATGCTTCCTAATATTTAATCTAAATCCCTCTCTTCTCTTCTAGTTTAAACAATTCCTTTTATTTATGTCCTCCATGGAGACAGAGAACATTGGTCAGTGTCCTCCTTAATAACAGCTCTTTAACACTTATTAAATCGCTTCTACTCCAGGCTAAACACATCCAACTCCTTTAACCTTTTGTGAAAAGCCTGATTTTCCAACCTATTGATAATTGCATTTGCTCTTCTCTGGACCTTTTCCAAGCTCTTGATGTTGCCCTCGAAATGCACATATATGACATACATACACTCCTCTTATCATGAATAGCCTGGGCCAAATAAAACTGAAATAACCTTTCTCGGTTCTTTTATGTGAGAGAGAAAGATTCTTAATTTTAATAAAAGCTTTATCTTGTTAGGATATTCATTATCAATTTACAATCCTTTATCATTACAGATTTCCTTTTATAACACTCTTTCCTAGTCCAGCTTGTGCTCAGTGTAGTGTGTTTATTAGCAACAATTATAACTACCTTGAAATTACTCTCTAAAAGCATGCCAAGTGCTTTGATGCCTGAAGGGATAACAGACCATGCTGGTAGAAATCCGGTTGCTGAGCAGGAAAGTTGATGTAAGGCCTCAACATGAAGGACCCTGACAGCAGCTGGGGAACACAGAGCAAAGGACATAGCATGCACCTGACAGCATTAGATTCTTCTCGTTGCAACAGGGGTATGTGGCACAGAAAGGTATCAGGTTGTCTTACTTCTCTAACATGTTGTATTCCTGCACCTCTCTTTGGGTTTGTGCCTGAGTAACTCGCTCTGCCTTCTTGATTTATGTCCAATTGCTTCTTTGGGGTTCCCCCCACTCCTCATCCCCGCATTGAATCACTCTTTTAATTTACCCCAGGCTGAACTTGACCTCTATCTCCTTTGACATTAGCAATCCTATAGAAAGTTGCAGGAAGGCAGGTAAGAGTCTCCAGATCCAATAAAGGCTTACAGGGAGCTCTCTCATTCACTAGCTCATGAAACACTCACTCAGTGAAACTGCTGGCAGGACAGAGCCTACTTCCTGTAGGCATCATTGGAAAGAAACTATGCTCCTGCTCCATGTGAAATTCTTACTCAGTCCAACTCTTTTGCTGCAGGGTAGATTCCAGCCTTCAATTTCTCGTATATACAAAACAACTACACTATCCTATACTCCTCCACCATACAACTACTGCAATGAGTGCTGCTATAAAGTGTCTATGGGCCTCTTTGAAAAATCTCTGTGTTCAAAGGAAACAAAGAAAAGAACAGCAGAAATAGCTGTGAATACATTCTCCATCCTTGGACAGGACGGGTCTATATATGTGATATTCCGGTGGGCACTGTCCACCTAAAAATGCCCTTCCGAATGCTAGCAATAAGTAGAAAAGGAGAAAAGAAGAGTTGGGAGAAGTAAAAAGGCTAGTGAAGCAGGAATAGATGTTTTTGTATTATAGCCCTGGGAAAGCTAAAGAAAATGGTAACAGGTATGATTAGGTTTGTCTGCATATAACAAAATCCCCAAATATGTGTCTTAAACAAGACAGAAGTTTATTTCCCTCTCAGATAAAGTAAGTATAGGTGTTAAGTGTTTGTTATGGACTGAATGTTCATGTCCCTTCTCCTTCCCCCTCCCCTCCAAATTGAAATGTTAAAATCCTAAATCCCAATGTGATGATATTATGATGTGGGGCCTTGGGGAGGTAATTAGGTCATGAGGATGCAGCCCCGATGAATGGGATTAGTGCCCTTGTAAAAGAGACTCCAGAGAGCGCACTTGTTCCTTCTGCTATGTGAGGACACAGGGAGAACCCTGCCATGCCATCTATGAACCAGGGAACAGGCCTTTACCAGACACTGAATCTGCCAGCACCTTGATCTTGGACTTCTGGACTCCAGAACTGTGAAAAGTAAATTTCTGTTGTTTAAACCACCCAGTCTTAGTCTGAACTGACTAAAGCAGAATTATATGCTGCTATAGCAGGTCCAAAGTCATCAGGAACTCCAAATCCTACCTTTCTACCTTATTTCCATCCACAAGGACTAAGGTGGCTATGGAGGTCCAGATATTACATTTCAAGCAACAAGAGGAAGGAGAAGGGAAGCGCCAAAAAGGTACATGCTGAGTCACCTGCTTCATACAGCCTTCCTGAAAGCACTCAAGGACTTCAGCCTAATCTCATTGACCACCCACGGGAAGCCAGGAAATAAGTGTTTATCTGGGCACATTACCAGTTGGAAAAAATCAGGTTACTGTGAGTATACGGAGAATGGATATTGGGGTGGGTAACCAGTAGTTTCTGTGCTAAAAGCTAAGATAAAATACTTTTGGTCTTGGCTCTTAAATCCTGCATGTTTTTTGAAAGGAAGTAGGGAATGCACCGTTATTTCCCTAATTCAACACTTCTCCCAGGGCAGTGGAGAGACATGGATAAAAATGGACCAGAATATTTAAACCACTTACATGGAAATTTATCACTCACATCTTCTGAATTATTTTTAAGCTTAAAATGAAAGGAAATCTTGATTATATGAGTAAAATATCAGCTTTATTATAACAGAGAGAGCTATTTAAACTGAAATGTAGAGCTTTGTTTTGAAAACAAAAACCATCCATTAGAGGGGGAGTTAGTTGAACAAAAGAAAGAATGAAACCAGTAAACATCTGCAGTTTCACATGATGAGGAAAAAGAAAATGTAAAGCTCAGTTATTTTAAGCAACAGACAAAAGAAAAAGTGAAAGCAAAATTGAGTCTAAGACTTGTCACTCTTGCTGCCACCGAAGATGGCTTCATTCAGCTGCCATGTGTGAACACCTCTGGGGGAAATGGAGGCCCTCAGTGTTTCACTCAGTTGTGCTTATGCCTCCTAAGACCCTCTGAATGGGAAAATCAGGTTATATGGTTTGACAAGGAACTTTCTTTTTTGCAAACGCATACGGTAGTCTTACAAATGAAAATGGCATACATTTAAGAGATTATTTTCACGGTGAAGAATAAGAGCACTTGAACACAAGGCTATCTCAGGAAAAGCAAGGATGTACATTAGCCTTAATAAACCTGCATTGACCATTACAATCAGGAACTGAGACTCCTTACCTGGGAATCGTTGCCCTACAAATGACACCTAAGCCACAGGGCCAAGTCTTATTGCTGGTCTGAAAAAACCTGGAGACAGAGAAGAGACAGGGAGCAACAGGAAGGGCAAAGACCTGCTCTTACTTCCTTGCTACCATATCGCTATAATAATGAACTAACGGTCCCTTTAATGTTCTACAATTGCACTGTAATGTTTGGGGATCACCGCCATACATAAAGCCTTCTCAAAGCTATAATACATTCAACAACAACAAAAATAAGTGTTTCTTGCTGAGATGGTCCCCTTGAGCATGCGCATGTGGGCAGAAAGCATGACCTTTGGAGCCAGAAATACCTGCTTGGGAATCAGGACCTATGACTTGCTCAGCAAGGTAACAAGGGGAAAGCAATTAACATTTTTCACGTGCAAAACTGGGAAACCAGTTCCTTATAATGAAGTTGCAGTGATTCGATAATATACATCAAGCACCTGCTGGCATTAGTAGGTATTCAACAAACGTTAGAATCTCTCCCTCCTTCCCACTTCCCTACCCCATCCCTCTTTTCCACCCTCAACAATTCATTGTTTTGGATGTAGGTTCACATATTTAGCATAATTCGATCATATTAATACATTGTGAGGTTAAATGACAATGCCAGTAACAGCACAGACATGGATAAAAACGTTTGCTCCTTCACAATGTGACATCAGTCACAGACCTCCAAGGAACAGCTGGCCTGAGGGATGATTTCAGGCAAAGACTCAGGAATGACTCAGGGGCGTATGAATAACACCAGCTTCCAAGCTCAGATCACCCGAGCAGTCTCCCAGATGTCATTCAGCAGTCTCCCTCCTATGCCCAGTTCTTTGCTCTAGAACTAGGAGACAATGTGTGCAAATTGCCAGTTCCATTCATCAGTTTAAAGTTGAAGTCACAACAGAAGGCCATTTGGGAATGTTGTAAAATAGATACAGGGAGAGACTGAAAGTGAACTGGAATTTTCCATATCAATGACTTAATACAGGAAATAGTGACAGTCTTCTGGGAAAATTCATTTAGAAATCATTTAATATATTTGGATATAGACACAGAAATACTGATGTTGTTATTGTTTAAGAGCTTATATTTCAAGATGAAATATAAAGACCCTTAAATGTATATTGTTGTTACTGCTTGTGAATTATTTAACAGTAAAGATACATGTTCTGTCTGAAATGTTTATTTCTTCAATGCTCAGAATTGATCACTAGGGAAAGCTTCAGGTCTATGTGAAAAATTAATTGCTAAATTTTATTTTTCAGCCCATGGAGTTCTGATCTGTTTACCTTTAAGTACTTATTATTTATACAAATATTTAAGGTTTTTTTTTTTAGCATAAATGCAAGAAAAGGGTATAGAATTAAATAACTGGCCAAATTCTAAAATAAGACCAAAACATCCATTACAAATGCTTTCTTGTTAATTCACATTTAATGACTGGGAAATCCTTTGCCTATTACTTTGCTATGCAAATCAACATGCAAAAAAAGCCTGAAAAAAATTCAGAGTGCTGCACCACAATCCATAGTTATCATTTATTTTGACAATTCTAGTTCTGTTTTAATTATTCATTATAGCACTTTATGGCAGAGTGTAAATGTTCTGCAGCATATTTTTTTTTAAGTTAAAGAGTCTGTACTACAATACTTCAGGAGTGCTTTTCCCCATTAAATGCTTTCTATAGTCAGAAAAGAGGCTACCTTTTAAGGTTATTTAGTAACAGCAGATAAATTATGTTCTACTGTTCACCTGCTTCTACAATTTGGAGATTTTAAAGAAAGATAAAGACCCTTTAGTTAAAAAAAAAAAACCTCTGGAAAAGTATATGTGGGTCTTACTTAATGAAATTATTGTTTACTTTTTCAAGGTTTCTCTTTGAAAGGGAGATGGAGAGGAAAATCACAGATATCAAGTAATCAAAGGAAGATGCTAGAAATTACTAAATTTTCTCTTTAAAGTCTATTTACTAAACTTAAATCAAGATAGACAGGAAAGCTTAAATCTATAGATCTTTCTCTTTCCCAAAACATATGGAGGGAGAGAAGGTGGGTAACGGACAATAAAGAGTTAGAGATCGATGATAATCAGATAACACCAAAGACGCCTGCCTTTGCCACACTCGAGAATAGGGTTTACGGGTTGCAGGGTTTATGTTTTCTGACAGGGGATGGGGAAGAGATGGGGGAAGTTGGGCTCTTCTATACTGTTACTCAAACAAAGGTCTTCAACAATACAGTCCCTAGACACCGCAGTGCGGTGTTTCTGCACCTGTAGACACTGTAGGATGCTGGATATTTCTTCTGCAAGAAGGCATGGACTCGTCAAGAAAGTAACTATGTCTGCTATAAGAAAAAGCATTTTAGGGGTTATGGTACATAATAGCAGGTTAGTAACCTTTATATAACAAATACTGTGATGTACCACTAGAAATGAAGAGCAGGGAGGGGAAACATTTTTCTTCCTGCTCTATGGGCTAGAGGGCACTGTAGTATAATCTCAGTAGAGATGTCTTCGATCTTTATATAACCCAGACTTTAGCACATTAGTTATTGAACAAATTTTCAAACCACTGCATGGTGGTGCTGTCCTATTCACTGGCTAACAATTGCATGGGAAAATGGAAGTCTTGAAGGTATTAATTAGTCCTAAGGATCACAGATGGAGAATCAGTTGATCTGAGAGCTGGTTGATGGTGTGTTCAATTATAAATTGAAACAATAAAAGTAAGGAATTTGTAAGAAATTCTGGGAATTTATATTCTAGGAGTGTGCCTAGAAGATGTACCTAATTAAGGATTTCATCATATATATAGTTCTTTGCTTTTGGAAGTGCCACTTCCCTAATATAGAAAGCTTGTTAAATATGGAAAGCTTGTTAAAATGAAAGATTGGTTTTTGTTCGTCTTTTTAATGGTAAAGCAAAAGAGAGTTCAGAAGATTGGCTACTTCTGCAATGTCCTTAAGAAAGGAGATTCACCATCCCAAGCCCTTAGATACAGCAAATATTGCTGAGTCTCTACATGTATTGACTCTGCAAAAGCATTTGTGATACTTCATAAAATAGGCAGCATTCGGGTATTCAGTAAGCATTTTCAAAATTGCAATGTATATAAAAACTGAAGCTGTTTTCTTGAAATTCTAGTTCAAATTGCCCCATCCAGTTTCCAATATTGTATGCTGAAGGAACAAGAATGTCACAAGTTGCCTTGTCCTGGATCATAAAACGTTCCCTGCAGGGAACCTCTGCTCCAAGCTCCAAACTTTCCATATATGGATGTTTGTGTTTGTGTTTGTCAGGTGTGAGTGCCTAGATACAGACATGATATATGCCACAGAATTTCACAGGTCTGTAGTTGTGCAAAGCAGAAAGCCCTAGGGGAGGATACCAAGAAACAGACAAGAAGGACTTTTCTTTAACAACATTAACTCTGTTGTTAGTAGTACACAGTTTATGACAGCAAATGACAGTTCAGTTATGACTGAAATGGAATATTATGTGTTTTCAAGAGGAAATAATTGCAAATCAAAGGTTTTATGAGCAAGAGGAAAATAACTTCACACTGACCCTAAATTTCTACAAAGATTCAACCTTTAGAAAACCCTTCTTAAATTTTCAGCTGATTAGAAGGTCTTATTATGCTTCTTAGTAATTACATGTGTTATTATACAGTCATTTTAAAGTGATGGACTAAGTTTAGAATGCTTTTTGAAATGCTCAGGGAGGTTTTTCAAGGATTTCTGAGGTTTTAAACTTATTTTTTCAACTTTGACAGGTTATCTTAATAAAAGCCATAGTGTTTTAGATTTCTCTCACAATATATTAGGATAAAGATATCTTTTATATATTTAAAACACTTTAGAGGGACATTTTCTGCACAAAATTTAAGAGGAGATGTTATTAGTGAAAAGGTAGTTAGCCCTCAATGCGTAAAACAAAAAAAGGATGGATTAAAAAAGAAAAAAAACAAAAAGATAAAGGAAAAGATGCTCAATTGGGAATCTGACTAGCAAATCTTGGCATGCAAATATTCATAAAAATTTTAGTTTCAAAGGTGAAATTCATACCATTTAAAATCAAGGTAGAAAGAGACCAGATTTCACATTTTTACTCTATTTTTCTCTAGTTTATCTCTCTTTTATTACCCTCAGTCCTGATGAAAGGAAAGTAGCAATATACAGGATGTATGTGGTACAGGAACATTGCCACCCAAAGGCGGGAATCTGTCCTCTCAAGCTCACGCACACTGGGACTAGGTCCTCCCCAAAGGAGCCCAGCAGTTGCTAGGCAAGGCAGGAACGGAAAGCAGAAAACACAGCCCGCAAATAACCAAACTGGGAGCAAGCAAAGTAAATTTATTTGGTGTTTATTGAGCACTTAGTAGGCTGGACACCATTAGGAGCTAGCAATCTAAATTTTAAGACATACTCTCTGTCTACAGAAAGCTCCTAAGTGACTTTTCTTTTTAACAGTTTATTTTTAAATAATTTTAGACTCTGAGAAAACTTTCAAAAACGTACAAAAGTTTCCCATATACCTTTCCCCCACCTTGCCTTAATGTTCATATCTCACATAACCTCCATGCCAGTTATCAAAACCAAGGAACTGACCTTGGTACAATACTATTAACTAAACTACATACTTTGTCGCACCAGTTTTTCCACCACTGTCTTTCTTCTGTTCCAGGATTCACTCCAGGATCCCACATGACATCTAGTTATCCTGTCTCTTTTATCTCCTCCCTTCTGTGACAGTTCCTCAGTCTTTCCTTCTTTCAGGACCTTGTCATTTTTGCTAGTTAACTTTTAAACAATCATAATGGGAAGTGTAGGTTCTATGAGGGAATTATATTTTTGCCAGGGGGGAAGAGGGATTTTTACAAGACGATGACATTTGAACGGGGTCAGGAAAAACAAAGTAGACTTTTGCCAATTTATTAGTTATATTCCACCTGTTCAATTCAATATTATTTATAGTAGTGGAAAGAATGTTAGGCATTGCAATATAACCCTGAACAAGACAAATATGGCCTCTGCTCTTGTGCATTTTATGACTTTTAAACAAGCCATGACAGGTGCATTTAGCATTACAAAGAGGAAGTAAGGAGGACTGGGTAACAGTCAGCAAATGAATCTCACCTATCTGAAGGACCAGGGGAGGTTCCCTGGAGGAAGTGGAGATAAGGTGACATCTGTGTGATGAACAGGGCTTAGTCAGGCGAAGGGAGAAGCAAGAGCGTTGAGAAGAAGGAATAGCATTTGCAAAAGCGTGGAGTCAGGAGCACTTGTCATATTCCAGGAATTTCCATTGCTGTATCACTGACACAGAGGATAAAAAGGGGGAGTGTGAAGAAAGACTAGATGAGATTGGAAAGAGAGGAACTGCAGTTGCATACAAAATGAGAAACCTCAAATGAAAACAAAGAAAAAAGAGAAAACATAAGTAGGAGAGTAAAACAGAAGGAGATTCCCCCACCAACGGTATAACAACAAGGTTCATTCATTTTCTGAGTTCTCTGGGGGGAGGGTGACTGGAGCAAGGAAAAGGGGTCATGCCAACCTAAGAAGAAGACATACAAAAGATCAGAGATACACAGGGACAGGAACCCTGTTGGATTACCTTCCCAGATGACAAAGATTAGAGCCTTAGCAAAATTGGAGTACCCAAGGTAGGAAAAGATATTTTGAAAAATAAAGAGATTTATTATTCTCTTTATCAGTACCAGTATCACAGAAATTTTAAGAACTTTGCTAAACTTCCTTAAACTTATTTTAATGCTCCAGTATTGTTTTTATTTTGAATTACATCAAATGGAAGATATAATTTCAGCATTTACAGCTTCTAAATGTCCTAGGCTTGGCTGAAAATACAGATGCCTATGACATTCGGTCTCAAAACCAGCAAGAACGTGAGACGGATAAGGGAGAGCAGAACACAGCTCGGCAGGAGGGCGGAAGACCAACAGGTAGGGTGTGGGTGGCAGGCTACATACAGGCCAGCCAAGATCTGACACAGACCTCGCCAGAGAATAGCGAGAGGTCTCAGGAAAGCCTGGTCGCAAAAATCAGAGAAGTAGAGAACTTCTAGAAGGAAGCACCCCTTCCCACAGAGAGGTAAAACAGGATGAGTTCTGAAAATAATTCATGTAATCTGGTCCTTAGCAGGTTAGCATCATGGGTAACCTTTGTTACAATGGTGTCAGAACACTAATGCAGTAGACTGTATTAAAATAAGTTGAGGAACAAATGTGATCTTAAGAAACAGTGTTACATATGGAAAACCCTCTTCCAGAAAGTTTGTCTAGGAGATAAAGGAGTGAGACCAGAGTGTAGGGTATGCAGGGCACAGGAAACATTTTTATAGAGGACGTTATGTTCCTAGGCTGGGGGAAGAAGTAACGCGAAGCCTTTTGCACATGTGCAAGGATCCTCCAGTGAATAGAGAAGCTGTGGCGATTTTTAGCCACGAACTCGTCTTCATCGCAGCTCTAAGAGTAGTAGACGCAAGACGCCTGTCTGGAGAACGACCACCTTGAACTTCCGCCCTGAAAACAATCCCTGGATTCACGAGGACCCAAGGGAGTACACCAAGGCGATCTCTGACACAGCAACTCTGCCCCTCAAAGGAAGTGCTAACTCAGACCTCATAAAAGTTCATAAGACTTCTTAGCACCTCTGCCTGGCACTAAAAACCTCTTTCTTCCTTTGTAGCACATTCCTCAATATTTTTGCTATTTTCCTCTCTTTATTTTTTTGCTAGTACTGTTTACTGGCTTATTTTAAATGTTTTTCTTGCTAATTTATTTCATGTTTTGAATCTTTTTTAAATCTCATTCCTTTTCTCTGTCACTATAATTTGCCTTCTTTGTTTTACTGTTTTGCCCAGTTAGCACCTTATGATGCATTAGCTCCTGGTACTTCCCTCACCCCCATCAAATGGAATCTGTAATGCCAGTCACCACACCTTCCAGTGTTCCCCGTGAAGGATGAGAGACGGTCACATGCTGAATGGCAGGGTGCTGGACGTGGGGCAGACATCTTGGCATGAGCTAAACTCAGGGTGGTTCAAACAAATAGGTTATATTCACCTGTTCAAGACTGATAAGAATTCTGAAAATCATTCCGTATGCAAAACTAGTCTCAACCTAAAACTGTTTATAGGACATTTCAACAAAGATGTTTTCATTATCAGCTCACCTGGTCAATTTAAGGCTTCCTACCTTCCCTAACCTCACTGCCAGTAGTCACGGTTATGCCCCCACCCTCTACTTTTACTTCTTTTCTACTTATACCCGATTAGGACTTACTGAGTACCTACTGAATACATGCATCCAGCCATCCAAGTAATTATTACATAAAAGCTGCAATAATAGAGGTGGACACAGGGTGTGTGGGAATGAGGTTTATGATGACCTTCTTCCAAATAATCTTTTGGATCCTTTCCTTTCTTTTAGCCTCTCCTCTACTTTGTCTTTATCCCAGACTATTTCTCTTCTAATGTATCTAAAACACCATCTCTAGTTAACTGCCTGAACACAGTAAAATGGTTCGAAGTTATTGCCATTATGTCAAATCCACTGAAAATGGAATCAAATATCTTCCATGCTATTTTGTTTTGTTTTGTTTTTGTTTGAGACAGGGTCTCACTCTGTCAACTGGGCCGGAATGTGGTAGCATCATCATAACTCACTATAACTTCAAACTCCTGGGATCAATCGATCCTCCCACCTCAGCCTTCTGAGTGGCTGGAACTACAGGCATGTGCCACCATGCCCACCTAATTTTTTTATTTTTTGTAGAGACAGGGTCTCACTACATTGGCCAGGCTGGTCTCAAACTCTTGGCCTCAAGCAATCCTCCCACCTCAGCCTCCAAAAGTGCTAGGATAACAGGTGTGAGCCACTGTGCCCAGTCCTTCCATGCTATTTTGGAAAGCACTCAAAATATCTCATCCTCACAACTTCAATTTTTCATCTTATCTAAGCAAATCATAATCAATCACAATATTTTCCTATCTCTGGTCGGTGCATTTAATCAAAGTCATCTTTTAATGGACTCTCAAGGTTGGAGAGCACTATTACTAGGATGACTACACAGGTAGTACACGCAATTCCAGACATAGAAACACTTGAATTATGAACATCCCTTGTTTGGAAGCAACACTTAGGCCAGGGACTCATCTCTTCCCTCTCTTCCTGACAGTCATTATTCTCCTTTCTTCTTCCTGGCCGGTTTGCTTCAACACTAACTAGCATTTATCTGCAGTGCTCATTCTCTCTCTGCCTAAGTATAGAAGATAAAGCAGGGCTGGGGGCTTTTTAAACACCTATTTCCATCTCGGCAGTTGGGCCTCCTCTTTGCTTTCTTCTCTGTATTCTATAAAATGTAATTTCATATTCAAGTAGTGACCATGAGCTTGCAAAGCTCCCAGCTGATCCACAGTCAGGGCCAGGAGCCAGAACAGGGAGGCCGTGATATTACCACTCCAGATGTACTGAAACCAACAGCCTATAGCAAAAATGTTTAAGCAAAAACTGAGCAATGTGTTAGTCATACAACCTTTCTAACTTAACAATCTATGAAATTGCGTCTGGGGTGAATATAAGTACAGGCCCCTCCTATTTAGTATCTGGCTCTTAGTCTCAGAAAATATTTTGAGGACAAGATAGAGTATTTGAAAATGAAACACAGAAAACTTGAAATAAAGAGATTAATAAAAAAATTAGAATCAAAAGGAAAATCAAAGATGTCTTCTAAGCCCAACTTTGTAGACCAGTGATTCTGAAACCGTGTTCCTTGAGGTTCTTCAGAGTTGCTTCAAATACTAAGAGGGTAGATCTCCAGGCCCTAGAACACCGCTTAACCAGAGCAGCTCCAATTTTATTTCTTTTACATGCTGGATCCCATATCAGATTTCCATGTGAAGGACAGGTTCTACAGCATAAAAAACTAAAGTTTAAAAACCATTACTTCAACTGCAGCCATTCATGCACTCATCCATTCAACAAACATTTATTGAGCATCTACTATGTGCCAAAGCATTGTGCTAAGGGATGGAGATACAAAAATAAGTAATAAGTGGTTGCTACCTTTCAAGGGCTTCTCACTGGAGATGAGAAGATAAACAAATGAGGCAAAACTTGAAGCACAGTGATTGTATCAGGTGCTAAGAAAGGGGGAAGAACTGGGAGCTTTGAGATCCCATAAAATACATGCTTTAACATCTGGAAATTAGCTTTGAAATTCTGCTTAAATACACCCAGAGGCGGGAATTCCTCCCAGGTGGTTGATTCTACTTTTAACACTTCTAATTATTAGAAATTTTTCTTTTTAGGAATAAAATCTATACTCTCAAGGCTTCAACCCATTGGCTTTAGTTCTTTTGCTAAATATACCAAGAGTAAGTGCATTAACCTATCCATACGATTGCCTTTTAAGAATTGAGTTTTATCATCACTCCCTTCCCTTGGTATTCTACTCTCTAGGCACACAGGCTTTGTTTATACTCACGGTTTCATGTAAACAAGATAAAAAGGGAGAGAATTTTGGGAGAAAGGAGGCTTAAAGAAATGGCTCCTTCTATGTAAGGACTTTGTTTATTTGGGATAATTGTGAGAACAGTCCTGGTGCTCTCCTAGAATCAAGAGAAAAATATATAAATGAAATGAGACACACATAATATAATGTGACCACAGACCATTAAAGCTCATTTTTCTTCATTATTAACATTCAAAATTAATGAAAATCTAGAGGGTGGCCCAAAACATACAAAAACAAACATCAAAATGGTTACCGATGTTACGTTTCAATACGTGATATGTTCAATGTGTTGGCCCTCATTGCCCATGCATAGTTCAATGCACTAAGTAACCCTGGAATGAACACGGTGTGCTACCAACTTCCTTCAATTCCTGGCACAAGTATCGGAGGTATGTTGCCTAAGAAAACTACATCTCTGGTTTTCACCGAATAAATCTGCATCTTTAGAGTACCCTAGAAGATGTAATGAAGGAAGATTGATTTATTTTTTAAAAATAAAGTAATATTACCTATGTTTCTAGATTTCATGACCAGCATATATTTTTCACTAAATTTTACTGTTTTACTTTTTAATGATTACAACTTTTGAAAAACTATCATGTTCAAATAACATACCAAAATGTTTTACATAATTAATTTTATAAAACATTTGAGTATTTCTTTTTTTAAACCATAGTTTCTATGTATAGAAATTTAGCTATATAATGAATGAAGAAGCTGTGAAGGCCAGTGTGGAATCTAACACACATATAACTTAATTTCTATGAAAAAATTTATCAGTTAAAGTGATTTGAAGATAATTCTTCTGAATACAGACTTTGCATAAGAAGTGTATGTTTCACTCTCAATATACAATTTAAGTACTGAGGGAACTGAAGAAATATATAAGCTTGTTTTTCATAAAAAAAAGTGTAGATACTATTATGATGTGTATCAAATTTGAGTTTGATCTTCTGGCAGCCTAGGCAAAAAGGAAAATATAAAAGAATATTTAATTATACTTGATTCATATCTGACAACATAAAATATTTATTTTTTAGGAAAAACAAATATTTTTACTTCTAAATCTCAGACTTTATCATGAAGTATTAATCAGGGAATTTAAACAAGAGATATTTAGCAATATTTCAAAAAAATATACAATGGAAGACTAAGAAACAATCCTAACAATGTTATATATTACTTAGATCTTCAATAAAATTTGAGGGTATAGCATTAATGTCATTTAGTGAGGGTGTTTTTATGGGGGACTGTTCTGATGAAGCCAAGGATATAACTCTCTCATGAACCATGATCATTAATTTATAAGTAGAATTTAAATTAATAGAAAAGATATGGCTACTATTTTATTTCTTTCCTCAGTTGTGGCTGTTACGGATATAGATGGAAGTTACCTCAAGTTTAAACTCTAACAAAAGAGCTTATAATGCAGGTAACTTGTGTTCATGCCTGAAGGAAGAACTTCGAGTACTAAACACAAAAATTCAAAATTAACACTCCATTATAAAAGCTGAAAATCCGTCTACAATCCTTGCCAGGATAAGAGGTCACCACACAAGTCAGGCACAGCTGCACCTGGGACCAGAATTGGCCTCAAGAAGCAGCTTTGGCTCCACTCTAGTACCTGAAACAAGTGATTATTCAAAACTACCAAAATATCATACCAATGAATATTGTTTCTCCACATACTTCTCTATTACAAAACTTCTCAGAGTTTTTAATTTGCTAATATGCAGTGTGGGCACAGAATGTGCAGTAAACTTACCTAATCACAATGTCCCCATTTCTTGGAGCATCTTGCAAAACCAATGTCCCATGGAACATAGTTTGGAGAATACCACCAGAGATGATATAAGCCTGAATATTTTAGGAGCAGGTATCCCCACCTCAGCCACACACACATACACACACACACACACACACACACACACACACACAAAGGCCTCAGTGATGTTCCAATAAAACATCTGGTTTTTAGCAGCACTGGCTCCTCAAAGATCTTCCACGTGAAATTAACCTTAAAACATGCCCCCAGATAACTGAATGAATCAAGCCTTCAGGAAGGCATTGCTTATCAGTGTTGGAGAATTATTAACAAAATAACAATAGCTTTGGCTATAGTTTATATTAAGCTGCTCCTTAAAATAATAAGGTGACAACAAGATCAGCTGCCTTCTGGAGCTGGAGATGGAAATCCACTGTCTTCAGCCTAAAGGGGAATGTTTTTCTATTCAGTTATATCCAGGGGTTGATCAAGTAATAAATCTGAAAGTTGTAATAATAAGATAAATTAAAATGAAAGGGTATTTAAATATTTTATTGTTTAGGCCATTTGATATTTGAAAACTAGTCTGTTAGTAGATAATTCCTTTCCATTCCTGTCATCAAAGAAATATTTAAATAATGGTTTTGAAGAATCATCACCAGCCTGGGCTCGATAATGGTAATAGCCAATAATTATTGCACTATGTGTCATTGTACAATCATGTTAGGTCATTAAATTCTTATAACAATCCTATGAGACCAGTATTATTGCCATCCCTGTTTAACCAATGAAAAATGCTCTATAGGCTATGGGAGGATACTATAAGAAATGAGATCTTTTCTTTGTCTCTAAATTTTAACCACCTTTCTCATTGTGCAAATAGCAAATTCTGCGACGGTAATTGCTTTTAATTTGATCTAAATTATCTATCTCAAAAGACTGTGGTAGGTAAATAATCAACAATGCCAGCCCCAGTAATAAGGGAAATTCTTCCAGGTTTGCCACTTAATTTTTATTGTTGTTGATAACAATGCAGGTAAAGTTTGTAAGTACTCTTCATTAGGTGTTCAACTCTTTAATTCACTCACATTGTCTCCAGACAAAAACGGTGCTTTTTGACTTTTATTTTCTCCACAACATATTTGACAGAAGATATTTCCACATATTTCTCAAAACCCAAGATGTTTTTCATAAAACCAAATTGTGATGAAATAAAGAATGCCACAGAATTTTTGCTACGGTATTTATAAAAATATTTCATAAGCATATGGGTCAGATTATAAAAATCTTAAAATTCTGTCATTTTATGCAGAAAAAATGAATATATAGTTACTATTATTTGAAAGAATTTTTTAAAAATGTGAGTCTCTTCTCCCAAATGCTACTTACAGGTAAAGTTAATTATGCAAAAGATATACATTATTGAAGAACAAGCAGAAGAATATATTATTTTATTGTTAAAAATTACAGCACACAAAATTTATAGATTTTTAAATTATAATGAATATGAATCATGTTACTGCAAATTTTACTTGCATCATCATCTTTTCTGCTTCATTTTGCTAGTCATAAATGTAATGTAGGTATTAATATAATTGACAATTGCCAAAACTTTTACTAGCACATCAGTCATAACTGCAGTGGACTGGCCATTCCTGGTGTGTTAATTTCAATTCTACCTCCTTCTCTTCAACCTAAGAAAGCATATCACAAAGAAATGAGCATTATTATAGGAATAAATTTGAATCTGTTTGTTAGTACATCCGTGTACTACAGAACTGACTAATTGGCATACCATGTCACAGTGTATATAAGAACTGCCTAGATTAAAAACTGGCCCTTGGGACAGGTCTTCCCAATCCAGCTTTTCTCTGATGAGAGGTCTAGCAGTTCATGGAGTCCAAGTTTTAAAGATCGTGAATCCATGACCTGAAAACCAAAGAATCTGCATGTACTTTGGGAGGAGAAAAACAAACATGAAGACACTACAGATGGGTCTAATCAGAAAGTTGAATTCAAATCGGACTAAGCCAGGTACGATGGCACGCACCTGTAGGGAGCCTGAGGGCGGGAGGATCACTTGAGCCCAGTAGTTTGAGAGCAGTCTGGACAACATGGGTAAACCCTTGTCTCTTAAAAAAAATATCAGACTAAAGCCCAGAAAGAAACAATCTTCTATATTTTGTGAGTCATAAATCATGCCTCTGCATGGCCCAGTTTTGTGTCTCCCAATTTACCTGATCTTGAGGAAATTCATTTCCTAAAATCCAGGTCTCCTGCAGGCAAATAAAGTCCATATCGGACATAAAGTCCAACAGGAACCTTAACAGACAGAAACTTGCTTTTGAGATGCCCATCCGAACATGTTCCAAGTGAAAGGTTTTAACCACTGAAAGGAATAAACAGCCCAGAGAATTTACTAAGTGAGGAAAATGCTGTCATTTTCTTTTCTGGCAAATGCCTACTTACTTGGTAAATGCCTATTAACTGGAGTAACACCATGGGAGTTAGACCAGCTCAGGTCGTAGTGGGAAGGTCTACGGGATTTCCAGACAAAGCCTCTGGAGATGGAAGAGGGGTTGTCTAGACAAGGAGCCAGCTAGCTTTAGCAAAGAGAAGAGCGTATCACGACAAAGGAGAGTGAAACAGAGAGAGGGCGGAATCACACACAGGGTCTGCGTTCTCAGCAGGGTGACAGAAGGGTGCTGCCGCCCATCACCGGTCACTGCAAGCTCAACCAGGCAGGCTCCAGAGATGGCACAGATCTCCCGACTGTGAAGCTTCTCCATGTGCGGTTTCAGATGAGGAGAAAGGTATTAAATGGAGTGAATTAAAATAGGGCCTACGTCTTCTATGCTGAGTAATGAACTCGCGAGGCCTCAAGCCTGGCTTTTCAGGATTATTTCCTGATGCTCGTTAAACAAATCTCATGAGCTAGGAGTGTCGGCCAAATACGGGGTTAGATATTGGGGCGAGACCGAGAATAAAATACAGTGCCACCCCCAGGGTGCTGAGCACCTATGAACGCTCAGTCGAAACTGGAAGCAAAGTGAGAGGAAAGGTTCAGAATACTCTTCTCTGTTCCAGCCGTGAAGATCTCCCCACAAGAACATGCCTCTCACAAAGGATCTACCTTCTTCCCCTTCCAGAACAGAAGAGGAAACACAAGCAGCAGCGTCTAGCGCAGAGCCCCGACTCCTGTTTCAGGGCTGTGAAATGCCCCGAATGCTATAAGGCACCAGGCTCTTTAGCAGTGCGCAAACACTAGTCTTGGGTGTTGGCTCTTCCACTGTCCTCTGCTGGCCCACAGGAGGGAAAGCAAAGCTTCCAGAAGGATGTTCCTACAGGAGGAAGCCCCTGGATCAAGATGAATGGGAAACCGACTGACTGTGCCAGAACGCACCCGGCAAGGCCCTGACAGAGGCTGGGGCAAGCTTTTGCTGGGGGCAAGGACAGATGGCAGGTGGGTTATGCACCTCTGAAGCTAGGGCTGAGCCCTGTGGCACCCGGGCATGTGCACACACGCGTCAGTGTGCACAGACACAACCGTGCATATTGTGGAGCTGGTGGGTCCTGTATGCCCACCTCTGCCCTAAATATAAAATGATTTTACCAGAAAGCCTAATAAAAAGAAAAAGCAAATAAGTTTTTAAAATTCAAAATTAAAGGACAAAAGAGTCCCCAGGATATTTTACATGGAGGCCTCTACAAATAACAAGGAGGTATCTGTACACCAACCCTCTCAGGCTGGAGTACAGCGGGGGGCCCTAAGGGGCTGAGATGTTCTTATTTGGAATCTGAGAGAGAACCTTGTGTTCATGCTCCCTCCACCCACACACAGTTTATACCTAATCAGGTTCAGGCGTGTACAGATCGACTCCCCTGGGAAGTCCTGGCTTTGCACAGACAAGAGCCTGAGCACTTCGCCTTCCAGCAACCCCTTCAGAAGCTGTCAGAGAGCCGGAAAGTGCCTTTCATGTTTAAAAAAAAAAGACAGAAACAAACAAAACAGAAAAAATCCTTCAAATAAAAAGTATTAGCAGCATTATATATTTTAAAAAGAAAAATGCATATACCATTACTTCAAAATCTCACATTTCAACAGGTTTTCTAGAGTATTAAAAAAAGTACTTAAATCTTTTATTTTCTTTCTTTTTATAAAAATGTTAAGGAGCCACAGTCAGGAAAAACAGTCAAGAAAATCCAGGAACCGAAGCCTCTAGTAGGAAAAAAATAAAGCTTAATATTAAACAAGTTTCTTGTATTATGCTCTTTCCCTAGGATCAAAAGGTGTTTACCCTACATGGAGGCCTGAGAGTCTAAGGAAATAGCTTATATTTCTATTACTTTTTAAAAATTAATTTGGTTCAGTACAAGATAGACAGCACATAGCACTACAAATATAGCTTTATAAAATAAATCCAGATAGATCATTTTGTTTATTCGGTTAAGCTAGAAAATACTTTTTGCTTACAAATGTCACAAATTCTATGATCTATTTTCTGGTGATCTGTAAAAAACTTAGAGGATTAACTAAATTTAATGTGGAGAGGGCTTTCTCGGAGTCTACCATAATCTTCAAATTGCATTCCATATATTTAAATAATATTTTAAAGTTCTTCATTGCATGTCATATCTATGCTTCTTTTTAACCTTTTCTATACTTTTATACTTTTATCAGCATAGCTCTAATTTAGGACACATTCACATGTTGCCACTCTCATCAATAACAAAAACAAAACTCAGTAACCAGTAATCTCTACACTTTCCTAATACATTTATTTGAAATACAGTCCATCCTGCACGGCAACGAAAAGGGTTGTTTTCCACACATACTGAGGGTGCTTTCCTTAATCTAGGAATAAACTACTTATAAGCAGCACTAGGGAGCAACAGTCTTACTGAACAGGATCTATGCTTAATTGTTTATGGGAAAGCTATGCCACGATGCATATCAAGAATAAATTAGGGTTTATAACTGTATATTTTCATGACGTTATAACTAAAGTATGACATTAACTGATAAAGAGAAGGTAAAGAAATGATTTCCTTTTATCGCATGCCAAGTGTAGTGCTTCATTTGAATCATTATTTATCCAACACCTAAAATATGCCAAAAGGGAAATTTCCTGCATTAATTTCAATCACTAGACATTTAAAGAATGTTCTGAAACTTTAAAAATACTATTTGAATTTGCTTTGTTTTCTCAGCATCGTTCTCTTTAAATCAGATATTCTAGAAAACATTAAACTGGACAAATTAAGTCATTTTATATAATGTTCCCTCTAGTGTTTATAATTTTCAAAATAATGACATTCCATCATCTCTCTTTTTATATCTCCGAACCAAAACTATCTCATCTAACCATATTGGTCAGAGTTCTCCAGAGAAATAGAACCAATAGGATATGTGTGTGTCTCACACACACAAATCTCACACACACACACACACCTCACACACACACACACAGACACACACATACATATATATAGGGAGAGAGAGAGAGAAAGAGAGAGAGATTATAAGAAATTGGCTTACATGATTACAGAAGCTGACAAGTCTCCAATCTGCAAGGTGAGTTAGCAAGCTGGAGACCCAGGAGAACCAATGGTTCAGTTCTAAAAGCGGGCAGACTGGAGACCCAAGAAGAGGCAATATTTCAATTTGAGTCTAAAGGCAGGAAAAAGCTAATGTTCCACTTTGAAGGTACGTAGGCAAAAGGAATTCTCTTTTTCTTGGAAGAGAATCAACCCTTTTGTTCTATTCAAAAGGATTGATGGATTGAATGAGGCCTACCTACATTAGGGAGGGCAATCTGCTTTACTTAGTCTACCAATTTCATTGTCAATCTCATCCAAAAACAACCTCACAGAAATACCCGCAATAATGTTTGACGAAATATCTGGGCACCCTGTGGCCCAGGCAAGTTGACGCATAAAATTAACCATCACACCAACCAATGATATTCCCAAATGTACTTTCTTTTATTCTGTATTTTTCCCTAACTCTCCAAAATTTCAAATTTCAGAGCATTAATATGTTTCCAAACAAAAATTATTCAGAAATACCTCATTAGCAGGAAGAAGTTTTCTTCTTGAGAAGAAAAATGATCCTTCTTTTTCATATTTACAAGGGTTCCGTATTATTTATGTTAGGTCTCCCAATCAAACAGGGGTATCATCAAGGCAAACTAAAAGAAAATGTTAAGCCTAAATTCAAATACCAAATACCAATCTTCATATGGCAAGTTCCGCCTAAACTCCCAGAATATTATTAATTCTACAAGAAAAAGACATTTTATAAAAATATAAAATGAAAATAGAGAATCCATGAATAAATTATCTTTTCATTTAAGTTTTCATTAATGCCTTGGAATAACCTTAAAATGGATAAGAAAAAATAATCCACAAGTATTGAACATTCATGATGAGTGGTTCAGAAATGGATGAGGCCAGATGGTTATCTGAGCTTTGGTCTCACAGGAGGCTGTTAATTTGTGATCACCATGACTTTTTGCAGTTTCAGAAAAGCAGCTTTGTTAGGTTCCCCCAGGCTATAACAGGTATAATAGATTTGATTTACAATAATCTAATGAAAAGCAAACCAATTTAGATCCCAAATTATCAATTGTTTAAGAGGAAGATATGGTCTGGCCCAAGAACGTGCTGCCTTCTGATTTCAAGATTGTTCTTTTTAAAGTACCAACGGAGGCAAGAAACACTTCATCCTTCTCTGCTGTACCCCTTTTAATAAAAGGATTGGTTCTGTAAAATTTGGATTAGTTAAAAGGCCACATTTAAGGACCTAGGTGGCCACATGTGGCCTTAAGGCCTCAGGTTCCCCATCCCTGAACCAGAGACACATCTACATGGGACCTGTCCTTCCTAGAGGTTGGTGGAGGGAGAGGGTGTTCACCTGGAAGCAAAGTCAGCAATTGGCAGCTGGCTTGGTGAGAACAGAACAGAGCTAAGATTATTACACTCCTTAGGGAATCTGAATGGGCTAGCCTGAGGAACTGTCCTTCTCCACCTGGGGGAAATTTTTGTGTAAAGAGTAAAATAGTTGGAAACCTGCCCTCTGGGCAGTGCTGGAGAAAAACTGCAAATTCTTTCACGGCAACTCCATTTCATTTTCTAGACTACACAGGGACTTGTTTGCACTTATCATTACATCATTCGCCCCCCTCCTTTTTTTTAGCTTACGTAATAGACTGTTGTCTGCTTCCTAATGATATAAAAGGAGGCACCTCAATGACACCAGTGAAATGAGGCAAGTTCCACTTGGGGCTTGATTCCTCACCCCCAAATAATCACCTCAATTATCCATTCCAGTGAGAGGGATCAGGAAGTGAGGTAAGCCAGAAACATGTGTCACAATATATAACGTTCATTTGCCTCTCACTAAAGCAGGACAGAGTAGACATTCGAATAAATGAAAGAACTGTAAATATGTTAAGGAAACATCACAGATTTTTTTGTTAAATGTCTCACATAACAAAACTCCTGGAGTAAATTTTTACCTTGACATAGTTAAAGTATTTCTAAGTGGGAATGCTGATTTGTACATTGAATATAATAACAAATTTATATAAGAAATGTAGATTAAGTAAAAATATTAGAAAAGTAATTAATTATCAATGATATATATCCAATGGGGATGATATTTACAGGTATGTTAAGAAAATGTACGTAATGAATGTTGTTAATGCATTACTTTATGGCAATTTTAAATCAATTTGAATCATAAAAACACAAAGATTATCAAGAATTAGGATGAGGCAAGAAAAAAACTTAAACTACTCAAAATGCCAGACTTCAATGAACCTCTGTTAAATATTAAGACCTTAGTTGTCCAGCATTTTCGAGCGATATTCTCTTCCACCTAAATTAACAGAGTGTGTCAGTGGCTTACTCTGTACTTCTGCCATGTTTTCACTCTCCTGCTACCCCAACTTGCTGTCTCACGGCCCGCGCCACAGTCACCCCTCTGCACCCACCCTGGTCCTCGCCATCAACCCGATTAAAAACACAATCACCTGATCACACCCACACACACACCTTCTCGTGTCTGCCTCGAGCAGCTGAATGTTGTTAGTGAAAAAACCACAATCACAATGACAAGGCACATGTCACACTTACGTCCCAAAAGCTCACAAGAGCACTCAGCACTCTCCAGTGATTCCCAGAATTTCTAAGAAGTTGTCTGCACTGAAAAGTACCATCAAGCAAGTTATGAAAGAAACCCAAGGACTAAGATCTTTTGATGTCTGGTTAAAAATCACTTCCCAATCCCTGATTACTCTTAGTCGATATTTTCATGATTCTGGGAAAAAAGTTATATAATTTACACATATTTTAGTTACTAGTAGACACAAATAGCCTTATTCTGGCCCATACTCCAAATGGATTTCCTTAAAATTTTATAATTTTGGGGAATCTCTATTCAGCCTCTTTTCCATCTTTTCATTACATTAACTTGAGGGCTTTCTGACACTGATTCTGATTCTGATTCATTGCATTAACTTGCGGGCATTCTGATACTATCATTTGCTTTGACACCTTATCAGTGTCCGTGAGGACCACAGCTGCCCAGCTAAGGCTCCCACTTACTTTGAATATAATACTCTCTACCTCCTCAATACCTCTATCCTACCGCCAAATAATAGGAATCCAACAGTGTGATCCACTCATTTGGAGTAAGGCATAAAAAGACTCCTATGAGGACCTTCTGGCAAAATCTTACCATGAGGCAGAGACATGGCCTGTCCTTCCCTTTCATTTGGGATGGCACAATCCAGCCTCTGAACACAGCCATCCAGACGACAGGAAATTAAAGTCACACTCCTGGGAAATGAGATGTCCCAATGTTACCATTAAAGGCAGGTGATATGTGAGCCTTTGTTATCTGTTATCAGTCATAAGACATCACTTCCCACCCAGAGGGAAATAATAGATGACTCCAGAGCCCTTCAGCTCAGACAACTGTTTATAACAGCAAAGAAAATGTTATGATAGCCCCTGACCTGATATGTCATCCTTGGAGACAGATAAAATAGCTGAGAAAACTATTTTCCATAAATGCAACATATGTCAACTGCTTAAACCTTCAAGTGAGATTTCACACAAATACCGAGGAAGGTGACTGCTCCTAGCTCCTGATTCCTGGCTTGTGTATTGACATACCAACACATAAGATCAGTGCATGAGAACAAAAACCTCATCTGGATCATTGGAAGGGGTATGGACTGCCTTCTAGCCAGGCTCCTGAGCAATTCTTTGGCCTTGATCTTTAATTCCCTGGTGAACCCTCCTTCCCACCCCAGGCCTTGTACACTGATTTCTCCTAGTGTTGCAGACTCCTGCTTTGGAACCCAGAGCTTGGTGGGGGCAGGAGAGCCATAGGTGGTCTCACATCATTGACTGAACCAAGTCAATCATTTGTATTCTGGGAGCAAAACATAATACTAAGTCAAACATCAATAAGCAAGGAACTGGGACTGAACACGCAACTCGGGAAGAATAGTTTCATCTGAATCTGCCCAAAACCATCCAGAGAAACTGGAATCTGCATTAGGAGAGGGTGAAGAATCAGTTCTGAAGATCTAGAGTATTCTTTTTTCCTGTACTCCGAATGTTCCTCTTTTATATGACCTTATGAATTCAGGCCTCTTTTATGTCACCACATTGTCACTACAAAGTAGCTACGGAGGCTCCTGCTAATTTCCCCATTTGCCTGCCATCTGCAAGGAAAGAGGATTAGAGGGGACCACTGCTTCCATAAACAGAGATATGGAAATTTATTAATATGGAACATATCATGCTTGTTTCAAAAGCATTTATTTTACCTTATCTTTTTATAAAGGATGTAAGCTGGTTTATATTTCATTTAGAAACAAACTGTTTATAAGAAGAACCAACAACTGTGAAATTCTCTTTGGGGAAGAATAAGGAAAACCAATTAATAAATACACAAAACAATCAGTAGTAAGCACTTTTTTAATATATCCAGTTTTCCTGCCTCTAGAACGCATCAGTAACCCCAAAGCCCTTTGCATGGTGCAGGGATTATCCCGGGTGACGGGGGAGAGAAAGTGTCATTGTCTTCCCTCACCCCATAACAGCACTCCATGCTGCCATCTTAAAGTAAGAAACAGTGGTAGCTATTTACATTCTAAGCTTGTGAGAAAATTTCATTGTCTAATTTTAATCTAAGGTTTAATCCAAATATTGGGTGTACAACACAAGATTTATGAGTAAAAGAGTGTTGCAAAGATTGCAAGCTCCTATATTATTACAGGTGGTAATGTGACTGAGTTGAACACACACATACACACATACACACAAAACAGTAATTTCCAAAGTTCCTTGTATTTAATAGTATCCAAAAATATGTCAGCAGAAGTCACTGTCAGGCTTCTGGGAAAATGCTTCAAAGGGAGCTGACTCAGTGACAGCCTTTACAATGTCTTCCTTTTCTCCCTTTGGCTATCTGGAATGTGGGCGTGATGGCCAGAACTCCAGCAGTTATCTTGTGAATCTGAGGTAGCCTTAAGGATGGAAAGCGTGGCCTAAGGATAGTAGCTCAAAAGACAGCAAAGCTGGGCCACTGATGACTGCAGAGGTATCACACAAGCCCTTGACTACCTACCTCAAGATTTCTTTTGCATGAGAGAAAAATTAACCTCTATCTTAAATGACTAGTACATTGGGTCTCTATTGCAAACAGCTGAATCGAATCTCAATGGATACAAACAGTTATTAGGTTGACTTTCTTTTTTAAAATATGTCTTGCAACATTGTACGTTATTTGGCAATGTGCTATGTCACTAAGTCCTGGTCCACAGCATTAACTAATTCCTTGGAAATACCCAACACTCCAACTTAGTCTCCCCCATCACCTCACACTCCTACTCAACAAGAGTTCTTCCAAATCTTCTCAACTCTCTACAACTTTTATCCGCTATATAGCCCCACTCAACTCTCAGCAGAAGATCTTATCTTCCACGTCAGTAAAAAAGGTAGAAATCATCAGATAAAGGCCATCACAGTTCCCTCCACCAAATCCACAAACCAACTTGTACTTAGGAGTCAGTATAGATTAAGAGCCCTGATTCTAGATTCAGAAATACCTGGTTAGAATCCCAGCACTGTTATCCACTTGCTGAGAAACCTTAGGAAGTTCCCTTACCCTAAGTTACAATTCTTCATCTATAAAATGGAAATAATTGTTGTATCTGCACTTCCTGAGCTTTCGAAAGGATTAAATGTGATAATTTTTCAGCATATTTTAGCACAATGTCTGGAACACAGGAAGCGCTGAAACAGTGTTAGTTTATATTGTAATTAAGTCTATATCATATCTGTCACCATCGCTGCAATGCAAAGAGCCTGGCACGCAGTGGGCACATAGTAAATATTTGGTGAATGAACTACACATTAAACAAATTCCATTTAGAATCTATGGGAAATCCTTGGGAACAACATATTGATATGTATGATTGAGCCCAAGCTGCAGGCAGATAAATACAGATGTGTCTGTGTTATCTCCCTTGAGTCACACTATCAGCTAAAAGAGACAATCACTTCCCTGAATTCCTTTTGTCTCTCTCCTTTAAGCATATCACCATACAGTAGTATAATTCCTGAAAACTTGGTATGGAAATGCATGTGGTTGATTTTAAGTTTCTTGTATTAACTGGCTAATTGAGAGAATATTGAGAGGTATCATAAAAATGTGGCCTAGCTCACAAGAAAAGCCAGATAAAAATTAATAGAGCAAGATAACAATTTCCTTATCCAAAATATAAATAAATTATTTTAGTGATATATCATTTTCAAAGAAATTATGAGACTCTGGTATTTCTAACAGGTTTGGGGCACAGGAAGAGGGTATAAGCAAATAACTCCATAGGATTCTATAGATGAGTTCAGGAAACAATGCCAAAAGAATTTTTCTTTTTCTTTTTTTTTGAGATAGAGTCTTGCTTTGTTGTCCGGGCTAGAGTGCCGTGACGTCAGCCTAGCTCACAGCAGCCTCATACTCCTGGGCTCAAATGATCCTTCTGCCTCAGCCTCCCGAGTAGCTGGGACTACAGCTAATTTTTTCGATATGTTTTTAGCTGTCCAAGTAATTTCTATTTTTTAGTAGAGACAGGGTCTCGCTCTTGCTCAGGCTGGTCTCAAACTCCTGACCTTGAGCGATCCACCAGCCTCAGCCTCCCAGAGTGCTAGGATTACAAGCATGAGCCATCCGCCCAGCCTGAAAAAATTTTTTAATTAAAAAAAATTCTTATCTCTTATCACTCACAAAACTGAGATAGTCCAAGAAACAACACAAAGTTTGATACTGTGAATTATTAAATTATTTGTTCAATCCAGAGCTTTATAAGATCTTTTGGGTGAGATTTAGGGCACTGAGTAGGAAGAATTTAACTGCAAGTACTGGAATAGGAAAATACGGTAGGATTTGGTGCCACTGTACCTGATTGGATCTGCAGCTAGAGTCAGATCTCAGCATGCCCTGAAGAGCCAATTACAAAGGCAGATCCAGGAAAAGAAGGCTTATATATGTGGAAATTGTAAGACTCTGCTCATTTACTTTAGAAAAAAACTGGGAAATATATATGGAAGTGAATATATTAATAGATTATACTAGTTAAGGAGGAAAAAGCATAATTTTAGATTGAGCTCTGTCACTCTGGGTGCACTTAAACCAATTTTTCTGATTCACTGTGCAAGCTTGAACAGCTGGAAGGAGTTATAATTCCTGTTCAGTTCTTGATAGCAGCCTGGACTAACAGTGGCCCATGCTCAATGAAGTTAAGAAGCCAAAAATGTTCTCCTGTAATATTCAGGAAGAAATTGTCTGTTATAATGTTCAGAAATAAATCCATTCATAAGGTGCTAAGAATGTTGGGGTCTTATCATGTATAACCTGCCTATACATTCCCTAAAAGTGCCCCAAAGAAATTCCTTTCACCAAGGCCTTGAGAAATACATTGGTGAAGGAAATGCCGTCATCCTTAAAAAGCACTCTAGTGACTGACTGTCGCGCTGGGGCGCTGGGCTATTGGGAGGTGTTGCGGCGGAAGTGAGCTCCCTTATTTCAGTGCGACTAGGAGGATCCCAGAGCTGTAGAAGCCAGCCTGCAGCACTTCACCGCCAGATGCCAGCTGGACACAATGGGCGATTGGGCCGTCAAGGTTGTCAGAATGATATGTCCAAGGGCCTCTTTGGTGGTGGCTTATTAATGACGGTGTCCCAAAGACCAAAATAGTTCAACTGTATGTGTATATCTGAAAATATTCCAGGTCTGAACAGACATCTGATTTGAGTCACCATGGTAGAAAGTCATTGCCTCTAAGCCAACTCCCAGACCTGAGACAGACACCTTGCCTCTTGAATGAAGAGGAGTTCAGGTACACTTGAGCAAGGACCCTACCATAAAAGATCAAGCACATAGCGTACATCTTTCTAGCTCTCCCCAGAGGAACCTACAGTCATTCACTAGGATAACCTTTTGGAAATTTGGTCTTTAGCTCTGAGCTAACCCTAACTCCTCAGGACCTAGAATATCATTGAAGTCCACCAACCAGAGTGGACTCTTTTGGAAGTAAGTGACTAATGGAGTTTTTTCTTCTACAAATATTCATAACATATTTTTTGAAAGTCCAGCCATCCTAGAGGCTGCTAAAATGCTTTTCTTTGCTTTTGTTTTGACTTTATATTATAAAATTTTCTAAAATATACAAAATTAAATATATTTAATATAAAAATAATGATATACATCACTAGCTTCAACAATTATTAACTCAAGGATAATCTTATTTCCTCTTTACTCCCTACCTTCCTCTCTCCTCCTCAGATTATTTGGAAAGAAATCTCAGACAGCAATCATTTTGTCTGTAAATGTTTCAGTATGTTCCTTGAAAAGATAAGGAACTCTTCCTTTTAAACATAACCACAGGTCGGGCGAGGTGGCTCACGCCTGTAATCCTAGCACTCTGGAAGGCTGAGGCGGGCGGATTGTTTGAGCTCAGGAGTTCAAAACCAGCCTGAGCAAGAGCGAGATCCCATCTCTACTAAAAATAGAAAAATTAGCTGGGCATTGTGCAGGCACCTCTAGTCCCAGCTACTCGGGAGGCTGAGGCAGGAGGATCGCTTGAGCCCAGGAGTTTGAGGTTGCTGTGAGCTAGGCTGACGCCATGGGCACTCTAGCCCGGGCGACAGACTGAGACTTTCGTCTCAAAATAAATAAATAAATAAATAAATAAACATAACCACAATACTATTATTACACAAAAATCAATAGGTTAACAGAGTTTTTTTTTTTTTAAAAAAATAAGCTATTACATCTTTCTTAGATACTTGAGCATCCAAGAAAAATGCTCAATGCTTGGTGATTGTGTCAATCAGTATAAGTCAAGAGACAGAAACCACACAATAATTTGAGAGAGAGAAAGCTTAATTTAAAGAATAATTAAGCTGGGCTCGGTAGTTCCAGCTGAGAACCTACAGTCGAGCTGCTTGAGAGGCTGAGCCAGAAGGGTCACTTGAGGCCAGGAGTTTGAGGCTTTAGTGAGCTATGATTGTACCTGTGAATAGCCGCTGCACTTCAGCTGGGGCAACGGCAGATCCTGTCCAAAAAAAAATTAACTAACTAGTGACAGGAAATTAACAAGTAAAGGGTAAAAAGCACTCTAAAGAATACAGAAATAGCAAATATAGGGAGAAGCTACTACATCTAGGCTTGAGGCGGAGCATCCCTGGAGTTAGAAAAAAAAACCAAAGTGTATTTTCTATTCTCTCAGTCAACGATCAATACGGAATATTTCTGTGACCTCTGGTCATCAAAATGTGTGGGGATTTCTTCCCACCAGCAACCAATTAATTCTTTGGCAAATTCTCCAGCAGACACCTGCTAGGTGCCCTCTAATTCAATTCAGTTCTGACACTCTCTACCTGGAGATAGCATTGGTTGAGGGGTCAGTCCCACAAGATTGCTCCTCGCTTCAGATGCCAGTCCAAAGCATAAGCTGTGACCTGTGCTTCTGACCGACTGGCTATAAAACAGGCTCCCCATGACACCCTCCTTGGGTTCAATGAATTTGGCAACATATTTTAGCAACATATTTTATTAACTTAGCAACATATTTTATTTGTGTTTACCCATTTATTATAAAGGATATTACAAAGGATACAGATGAACAGCCAATGGAAGAGATGCACAGGGCGAGGTATGGGGGAAGGGAACTTCCATGCCCTCCCTGGCTGTGCCAACCTCTAGGTACCTCCATGTGTTCAGCTATCTGGAAGTTCATCCAAACCAGTCCTTTTGGGGTTTTATGAAGTCTTCGTTATATAGGCGTGATTGATTACATCATTGGCCTTTGGTGATCTAACCAACTTCAGTCCCTCCCTCTTCCCCAGAGATTGTGGGATAGGGCTAAGAGTTCCAACCCTCTAATCACATGGTTGGTATTTTTGGTGACCAGCCCCCAGCCTGAAGCTATCAAGGGATGCCCAGCCATCAGTCGCCTCATTAGCATACAAAAGACACTCATTACTCTGGAGATCCCAAGAGTTTTTGTCAGGAAACTGAGACAAAGACCAAATATATATTTCTCAATATCACAGTACCTAAGGAAAGAACTAATTCAGAAGAGCCCCCCACTCCTGCTGCTGCCAATAAGGCTGGTTAGGACTTCATTGGAAAGGGCATGGCTGTGGCCCGTTGGATGGCAGAGAGCTTGCCAAGGTACCACAAGCTGGGAATGGTAAGCAGGGAACCTTCTAGAGTGTGGAGGAACTTGCCAGAAAGCAGCTCACTGGAATATTTGCAAGACTTGCTGGGTATCTCTAGGAAGCCTCCTACAGGGATGACAGTGGAACTCGCTGGGAAACAAACCAGCAGAATGCAATGGGAATTTGCTGGGAATCCACCCTCAAGGGTGCTACTGAAATTTTCCAGGTGGAGGTGTGCGTCCTGCATGGTCCTAGCTGCCGCACACTGCAGGTGCAAGCAGCAAGGAAAGCACACTGGAAGCAGGAAGAGAGAAGCCCCTTCTGCCTTCAGTGTCCCTCCAGCTCCCTCTGTCGACAAAGCTAAACATTTTGCCAGGTGATAAGCAGAAATGTTTACAAGGTCCAGCTCCAATAGCACAAAGCAAGTCTATGAAGGGTACATTTGGAGTTGAGAAGGAACAAATTGATAATGGGCACGGTGACATTCTTTGGATTTTGGAGTCAATAGATAGCACAATTGGATGAGCTTCTCTTCCATTTCCAGGGTAATCCTAAAGACTGACAACTTGGAGTGAGGCCTAGAGCAGCAAAGACTGTCCGGCTGGTCCAGGCTATAATGCAAACAGCTCTGCCACATGGCCTCGTGATCCGGTGGATCTAATCATGTTCCAACTGATTGTGGAAGGCTAAGATATGGTATGAAGCCTGTGGCAAACTCCGATAGGAGAATCACAGTGGCATCCCCTGGGTTTTTTGGAGTAAACCCATGGTCTCTTCCGGCAGTTATTATTCTCCTTAGTTCTTGATCGCCTGGCCATGTGTGGCAAGGCATGGCCAGACCTACTGCACTGGTTCCTTGGTTCAGCCCAACTATGTAATAATACATAAAACACGAAAGTAACCAAGTTATGTAACTGTTCTACACAAGAAATTTCTACTATGCTAACACACTGGACCACTGAGTTCTATGTGGCACCATCCCACCATCCTCCAGCCTAAAATGGTCTAAAAGGCAGAAAGTTCTGGGCTCCTCTATTTTACTGAATGTTTTATTCTGCAGGGGCTTCTGAGACCTCCGAACTTCAGGCACAAAGCAAAAAAGTGGCACCAAGGAACAGCAATCACTCACAACACCATTCTTGAGCTAGTGAATATCCTTTGCAAAGCTTGTCTTCTGGTTTTATAGTAAACCAAAATGAACGTAACCTTGGCCAGGTCCTAATCATCATTCTTGCTAATCCTTTAAGCTGACCTAGGCTTGTGCCTGGTCAAGTTCACCATAGAATATCAAGAGTATCACGAGACCTCAACTGCCAATCATGAACTTAGGTGTTATTTTATCCTCTTAGCCAAGAATTCAAGAGTGCTCAGCAACACCTGTTACAAAGTGGAAACGGAAGAAACTTGGGCAGGCCCTAGAAAGCACAAATAAATTTCTCCATCAAGGGGATCACACTAAGAGCACCTACTCATGCTGTAGTATCACCTGTCCTTCAACCCTCACCTGCAACCTCATGAAAGTTACTTCCTCTTTTTGGAAAATAAAGAAGATTTAGTTCACTAATGATTGAATTTTTTCTTGACTTTGGAGGGAAAAATTAGGGTCTAGTTTTATAGCTCACTCTGCAAGATATGCTGGCACCATCTAGAAGTGGAGGCAGCATCTTTTCAGCCCCACTATTGGTAGCACTAAAATGCATGACAGGAAAGGAAAAACTTCCTGGGGCCGTAACTTTGAGCCATAAATCCCATCATCTGCTTTTTCTGGAAGAAGGGATGGCCCCATGTAAACACCTACACTAATTCATGGGCAGTGACTGAAGGTTTTGTCTGATGGTCGGGGATTTTGACCATCACTGATGGCAAGGAGGCGTGGGGAGAGTATGAAGATGGTCCTCCAAGAGTGAGCCCAGAGTGTGCGACTGTGTACATCTCATGTCTATGCTCACCAAAAGGTCTCCTCTGCACAGAAACTTCTACGTAAACAAATGGACGAGATGTGACCTGGTCTGCAAGGTTTGTTCAACTTCCTTTTCCACCTCAATGAGACTGAGTTTTGCTGTTTTATAGGTATTGATACACAAAGGTCCCTACCAAAAGAAGCAATAATTTTTCAATTTAATTTGAAACTGGAACTGTCATTTTTAGATTCCTCATTCTCTGGGGAAATGGGTTTTGTGCTGGCTGCGGTGTTATTGGAGACAATTGATCATGAATATCCTGAGGAAATAGGAATATTGCCACATAATGAGGCTGGGAAGAGTATGGCTGGATCCAAGAGATACTTGGGGCAACTCCTAGTACCACCACGTCCAGTGGCCAAGATTAAAAGATATATAAGCCAGCACAGTGGCTCACGCCTGTAATCCTAGTACTCTGGGAGGCTGAAGTGGGAGGATTGCTTGAGGTCAGGAATTCAAGACCAGCCTGAGCAAGAGTGAGACCCCATCTCTACTAAAAATAGAAAACTCAGCCAGGCGTGGTGGTGCGCACCTGTAGTCCCAGCTACCTGGAAGGCTGAGGCAGGAGAATAGCTTAAGCCCAGGAGTTTGAGGTTGCAGTGACCTATGATGACACCACTGTACTCTAGCCTAGGCAAAAGAGAGAGACTCTGTCTCAAAAAAAAAAATTTATATATAGGTAGGATTACCAAGGGCTTAGATCCCCCAGGAGTGGAGGTTCATACCACTGTATGAAGAACATCAGTTAGCCAAGGTAGAGGTTTGAAGGTACAGGGATGTAGAATGCAGAATGAAGGCAGGAAATCTAAAATACTTTGGCCTTGAGACTGGACGCAGAAGCACGGAATGTGGCATCTATCAGTATCTTCTTTCTTGCTATGTCACGTATGTTTTACATATTTAAACTAATTTTCTCTTTCTCCCTCATTTATATAAGATATGCCAGTGGTGGCTAACTTTACCATCAGTCTATACATTACAAAACCCTGAGATGGGATCGTGTCAGGACTGCAGGAGGGATGGAGACGAACACAATAGCTGATGAAACTGGCATGTGCCCCTCGGAGAACGGGTGAGAGCATTTGCAATTGCACGAAGTACAGTGCATCCTGTTGTGTGAGAGAAACTACCTTTTGGAAGTGTAAACAGAGAGAAAAGGAACTAGGTCAATGTTAAGTCCAACCAAAAGAATGGGCTATAGTGGAAACTTTTTTTCTTTTCTTTTTTTGGTGGTAGTGGGAGGATCATCTGGCATCTGATTCTCCTTCCTATGTGTAGGAAAGTTCCAGTCTTTGGAATTTTGGTGAATGGAAAGAGCCACCTCTCAGTACAGAAGCTGAAATACTAGGTACTTGTTTTCCCAGGCTCCTTCACTGACAGAGAATAGCAGATAACCTAAGTTCTGCAAACAGACACACCTTGCCCCAAACATTGAATTAGAAGTTAATGACACTAAATAACAAAGACTGCAGAGAACTCCCTGCATTGGCAGGCAGGGACGGAGGGCAGCAATCCTGAGCTCCCATGGGCAGAGGGGGCAGGAGGGCGAACTAGCATCAGTGTCCAGCTACAGGGCATCGCTAGCCCCAGCAGACAGGCTTTGTGTCGTATTTCAGCTGCAATCCTGGGGGCTGCATGGCCTACCTTGTTCCTGTATGTTTTCCTTTCTGGAGATTCTGTAAGCTATCCAGAACCTGTTCAGTAAATTCCTTTTCTGCTTAAATGTGCAATTAAACATGTCATTGGTTTCTGTTCTTATAAACTAAGAACTCTGACTGATATAGGTGGATATTGTCTCATTTCCCGGATGTGGAAATTGAGGCTTTAGAGAGGTTAAGTGACCTACAAAATAAGACATAGCTAAGGAGTGGCAGGATTTGGTTTGAATCCAGGCCTGTTTGTCTCTCGTCTGTCCTCCTTCTTCAGCAATCTGCAATATTCAGAACCAAAACGCTTTTCTCCATGAAGAAAAGCTGCTCAAATCAAAGATGCCATTAAATTAATATAGAAAAAACGTCATGCATTACCATTCTAATGGAAGATTGGGAAAAATCATTTTTTTCCAACAATGTTTCCCAAATTCTGCTTATCAGAATCGACCACCGGAGTGGAAAGCATCGGAATGCAATAATTCCATCCTCTTCAAAACAAAATCTGTTTCCTTTCTCTGCCAGAGTATGCTAGAAAAAAAATGTTGTTCTTAAAAAATGCTAGGAAAAAGTTTCAGAACAGAATCTTTTTTCCTCCTGCTAGGAAGTGGAAACAATCTATTAAATAATTAATTGACTAACCAGACATAACTCTAGGAAGAGCTGGGCTCCTGTCTTATCATTAAACAATTCTGGGCGGTGCACGAACTCCAAATGAACAAGGCTGGCCTTTTCACAGGAACACAGAGTTGGCTAGATGACTGTTTGGACTAGAATAACACTCTGCCCCGTCCTCAGAGATCTCTGGACTGCTTGGTCTTGCACACAATAGGCACCCAATAAATACTTATTGAATCAATGTATTTTCACCATTCCTGTATTAAGAGTTCAAAGCCATCTAACCTGGAGTTCAGATCCTAAGTAGATGGAGGATCTGAAAAATAAAAATTATTTTAATCCTTTTAGAGGGCATGGTGTCAAAAGAATTCATTCATTTTTGTTAATACCCCAGATTCCACTCCCTGATGTTATTAGTGCTAAAGAAGATGAGCTGGAGCAAATTAAGCATGACCAACAGGGCCAGGCTTTCTTTCTAAAGGATCCCTAGAAAAACAAAGAATTCCATGGGACGGGGATGAAAAGCTCTGGTCCAGAAGAGAGAGTGTGTCAGCCACTGATGCCTGATCTCAAAGAACATACAGCAACAGAATTAGGCATGCTATTTTCTTATCCCTGAACTAAAAAGAAAAGCAACACCTAGAATTCTCGGAGTGTCTAGGATTCCACTCTACCCACCCCAGGTAAACCATTTATATTAGATAAATATTTTTATCTCCCCCAGGATCAATAGCCAATGACTCAGAAGAGAAACTTATGACTTACCTAGTACCACAAGCAGCAACTCCTGTTCCTTATCGTTTATTTTTTTTAAAGAGTTGTTTTTAATTATGGCTTTAGGTAAAATTATTTATTTAAAGTGAATAAAATTTTTTCAAGGAATTTCACATGTGACTCCTTCTACTGTCCATCAAGGGTAGCTTTAGTTCCTCAAAGCCTGGGATCTTTGAAGATGTACCTCCAAGATAGCCCTTTTTAATAGAACAGATCCTCAATCCATAGTTGTCCTGTCAGCCCAGAAGTTACTTGCCACAATTCTTTTTCTTTTATTTTGGCTTCTTTTATCTCCACTTGAATATGAACATACTAGTGAAAACTTAAATTCTTCATCGAGAATCTTTGGCATCTAATTTATTCAAGCAAATTACTTTAGGGTCATTTTAGAGTAGATGGATCTGTCTGGTTCTCAAGTTGACATCCTCTTGGAAAAAAGAATGAGTTCAAATCATATTAGTTCCTGTTCCTTACCTTTAAAAAAGTCTGTACCTAGAGGCATAGGGTAGGCAGAATAATACTCCCCTCCCCTAAAGATGTCCTCATTCTAATCCTCAGAACCTGTGAGTGTTACCTTACAAGTCGAGAGAGACTTTGCAGAAAGTGAAGGATCTTGAGAAGGGGAGATTATCCTGGATTAGCTGGGCAGGCCCAATTTTATCATGTTAATTCTTAAAAGCAGAGAAACTCTCCTGCCTGGGTTAGACAAATGAGAGGGGAGAGGAAGGAGAGATTTGAAGGGTGAGAGGGACTCAACCTACCAACCTACTGTTGCCGACTTTGAAAATGGAGAAGGGAACCGCGAGTCAAGAAATGTGGATGGCCTTTAGAACAAGGAGTCACAGTCCCACAGCAGCGAAGAACTCAATTCCGCCAAAACCCCAAACAATCAGGGAAACAGGTCCTCTCTGAGAGCCTCCAGAAAGCAATGCAGCCCTGTAGGCACCTGGATTTTAATCCAGTGAGACTATGTCAGACTTCTGACCTACATAACTATAAGACAACAAATGTGTCACTTACGCTGCGCAATTTGTGTCATTTGTTACGACAATAATAGAAAACTATGAGACATAAGCCTCTACTTGAGTGTTCATTATTCTCTCCCTGTTGAAGCTCACTTTAGAAATAAGTATACAGGCATACTGGGGGAAGTGAGCCTGTTTTTATTGCCGTTGGTTTTTTTTGTTTGTTTTCCTCATCACCTACTAAAGTCCCTGCCTAAGCCTCTCTGGAGTAACTGCTAGCATCTTCTTTCCTGTGTGAAATCACTGAAGAATGAATGGGTCATTGGGGTGGGTGGGTCATTATTTGAGTTCATAGCAAAGGCAGTTTCTCCCCTGTGAATCACGGAATGCTGGTGCCAGTTAGAGGCCTTGAGGTCATCCATTCCATCGGTGGTTCCCAGCCCTGAATGTGCATAGAATCACCTGGGGAGCATTTATAAAACCACGGATGCCGGGGCCTGACCCCCAGAGATTCTGATTCAGTTGGTCAGGGTGGCGGCCCAAATCAGTATTATTTCTTAAAAGCTCTCTTATCTTAACATGCTTTACACCTGCGGTCCCCAACCCCCAAGATGCTGAGCTCCACCGCCCCCTCCCTCCATCCATGGAAAAATTGTCTTCTATTTGTCTTCTATGCAACTTAGGAAGTGGGGGTGGGTCACACAGCAGGGGTGAGCCAGCGAAGCTTCGTCTGTATTTACAGCCACTCCCCTCCCCGTGGCTCCCATCACCACCTGAGCTCCGCCTCCACCCCACCCGCCATCCGTGGGAAAATTGTCTTCCATGAAACCTGTCCCTGTCCCAAAAAGGCTGGGGACCGCTGCTTTACACAATGTCTTACAGTTTTGGCCCACTCTCAGCACATGCTGAATTCTACTTAAAGGTCCAGATTAATGACAGTAAATGCCCACTATGACAAAGAGATCAATATCAGTTTTATTCCTGGTTACTATATGCTTTTATCTGATGCAAAATAAAAGCGAAATATTTCATTGGATTTCCACATGTTCTTTCCTAAAAGAAGTTCTCTTTCCCTGAGCTTGTTTACCTTGTGAGAGAGAACACTTTGCCATTATAATTTCTGGCATCTGACTCCATTTCCTGCCACTGGTTCTATGCTGTCAATGTTTCTGTTTCCTCTCAATCAACGCACGTAACGGACAGAAAGAGGCTCTCTGTCATAAAGGGATATTTATTCAGAAATGGACATTGCAATGGGAACATGAGTGCCATAGTAAACTATGTGCGTGTTCAGAGGGGTAAAGGAAGACAAAGTTTTTAAATGAAAAATGAGGAGGATTACACAATTGTTTTGAATCAGTTTTCCTTGGCTGCAACGATCAATAACAAGGGTGGTGCCAGTCTGAGGTTGAACAGGCAGTTGCTGGGCAGATGTCCTCGCAGAAGTATTTTTTTGTGTAAGGTTATGATGGCCTTTGTGCAAAGTTAGGGTTTTTACTGAGTCTTCCATGACAGTTCTTGTTATCAGGCATCCCTGCATGGGAACACTCCCTCCACGGCCTCCTCCACCCCATTTGCCAGGGTTTTTATTTTATTTTATTTTATTTGAGACAGAGTCTTGCTCTGTTGCCCAGGCTTGAGTGCCATGGCGTCAGCCTAGCTCACAGCAACCTCAAACTCCTGGGCTCAAGTGATCCTCCTGCCTCAGCCTCCCACGTAGCTGGGACTACAGGCATGTGCCACCATGCCCAGCTAATTTATATATATATATTTTTTTAATTGTCCAGATCATTTTTTTCTACTTTTTAGTAGATTCGGGGTCTTGCTCTTGCTCAGGCTGGTCTTGAATTCCTGAGCTCAAGCAATCCTCCCACCTCGGCCTCCCAGCGTGCTAGGATTACAGGCGTGAGCCACCGCACCCGGCCTCATAAATTCATTCTTCATGAAACTTCTTCACAAAACTTCCACAACTCAGAAGGCCCACAACATGCCTGGATCTTTAGTTTTGTCCTACATGTCCTCTTTCTTGAGTAATCAGTCATTTTACTTTAGCATCACATAAGATTCTTTCTCCAACAAAATTATTCTCTCTTCTTTTTAAGCTTTCTTGCCCAAAATGCATCTTTATACTGATAACTTTCTTCACATCTCTTTTTCCTACTTACTGGTTTCTTTTTATTTTATTTTTATTTCTTTTTTCAAATTTACTTTTTGAGACAACCTTAAGCAACCTCTGACTTTAGACAAAAAATTTTAATAAAAACATTTTTTATGCTTTTTTTATAAGTTTCTAACCAAAAACACATCTTACTTTTGTGGTACATTTTGTATACAGAATTATACATTAATTAGAATTTTTAACTCTTAGTGACTTTAATTTCTAGTGAAAACCTAGGAGGCAAAAAAAATTGGAACTGTCACATATCAGTATTTTATAGATGAAAACTATTTTACAGTTTTTAGAAACATGTTTTCCCATAATTTTATGTGTATTAATACATCCAAATATATTTAGCCTTCTTACAAAATTTAAGAAGCCAAAAATAAACTTATATTTATTTTCAGCAATTTATGTTTTAGTATTTTATCTTATTTTGAAATGACCTAGACATTAATGAGTATCTATTAATTAATTTAACATAACATAACCTTAAGATTTTAAATTACAGGGCCAGGCGCAGTGGCTCACGCCTGTAATCCTAGCACTCTGAGAGGCTGAGGCGGGTGGATCCCTCAAAGGTCAGGAGTTCGAGATCAGCCTGAGCAAGACCGAGACCCCATCTCTACTAAAAATAGAAAGAAATTAGCGGACAATTAAAAAAATATATATATATATATATAAAAAATTAGCCGGGCATAGTGGCGCATGCCTGTAGTCCCAGCTACTCGGGAGGCTGAGGCAGGAGGATCACTTGAGCCCAGGAGTCTGAGGTTGCTGTGAGCTAGGCTGACACCATAGCATCTAGCCGGGGCAACAGAGTGAGACTCCGTCTCAAAAAAAAAAAGATTTTAAATTAGATGAAAAGTTTTTGTATAAACATTTACTCCATTTATATTTATCTTATTTATTTTTAATAATTATACGTCGATTACTTACGAAAACTGAAATATTAGACAAAGCTAGTCATCATTTCAAATTATTTTTCTGGTAACCATTATTATAGCATATAAATGTCAGGTGTTCACCTAAGTATTAATAAGAACCTTAAATTTAAATATGTGAGTATTTTGTCAATAATTCAGAAGCTACAGCTGTTTTTATCAAATAAAAATATTAAAGTAGTTTTATTTATCAAAGAGTTACACAAAGATTATTCTGTTTTTAGGCTGGATTTATAGTTTTATAATCTTTGTGTCAAATCCAGACACCTTAAACCATTTAGCAGAGATGATTATAAAGCTTTCCAACCAGTAAGCCCAGGCAAAAATGTATGCTGACAATTCTGAAGACACTTCTATTTTTATATTATCAACAGATCTAAAATCAGCTTATTTATCAAAGATTTATTTAAGTCATGTGAAATAAAAGGTATTTGGAACTAGGCACAGTGACACATGCCTATAGTCCCAGCTACTCAGGAGGCTGATGTGGGGGGCTTGCTTGAGGCCAGGAGTTTGAAACCAGCCTAGGTGATAGAGCGAGACCCCATCTCCGAAAAGAAAAAAAGAAAAGAAAAGGGAAGAGAAGAGGAGAGGAGAGGAGAGAGAGGGATGGAGGAAGGAAGAAAGGAAGGAAGGAAGGAAAATTGACCACAGAAGATGTCTACAGAAAATAAATAAAAATAAAAAACATTTGGGTAAATTACTGTATATTTTAGCAATTTATATAAGTGCTCATTTGTCTAAGCCAATCTGAATAGAATTCCTTAAGAGATTTCTGACCAACTATATCAGGTTTTACCATGTAGACACAACATACAACATAATATATGTAAATATGCATAAACATACCTAAACACATATATAGACACACAAAGATATTATAGTTTTTATTTTAGAATTTTTGTCATGAGACAGTAAAACATACAAACTCACCAGTTTATAAACAACAGTTGGATTCAAATTATGTTTCTGACAAAATGGGAACTATTCAGAAGGCTGTGGACCAAAATTTGGGGTAAAGCAATTTGGTTTAAAAAAATCTCTTTACCTTTTTTGTGTTTGTTTGTTTCAAATGAATTTAGAGGGTTAAATTTTTAAAT